>BQKN01042366.1:0-19916 GCA_022839385.1 Asparagus kiusianus
CCCCCCCCCCCCCCCCCCCCCCCCCCCCCCCCCCCCCCCCCAAATGATCTCGAGGTTAGGGCTTAAATTCGGGCGCGGGTGCCCAAAAAATTTGGGCGCCCGCGCCCAAAAATTTTTGCCCGAAATCGTTTTTAGCGACGGCATGTCCGTCGCTAATATTCATTTAGCGACGGACTTTACGTCGCTAAAAACTATTTAGCGACGAAACAAAATTCGTCGGGAAATATTTTAGCGACGGATAATTTCCGTCGCTAAAATATAATAATCCGTCGCTATACCTATTTTAGCGACGGATAAATAGCGACGGAAATTTCCGTCGCTAAAAATCATCATATAGCGACGGAATTTTCCGTCGCTATTGTTCCGTAGGTAGAAGATGATTTTCCAGTAGTGATCCAAACCTTGGTTGAAGCCGGCGTCATAACGCTAGGATAAGCCAAATGAGAATGGCAACACTCCGATAAGTATAAGAGTATAAACTGCTCATTCCTAGACTCCGACAAGTATAAGAGTATAAACTGATTCTCAATCCTCCGACCGGTATAAGAGATTAAACTGCTCCCTGATACTCCAATAGGTATATGAGTCTAAACTGTTTCCTACCGTTGACGGGAAGTTCCTGGAGAATTTTTATATGTAATATTCTTAAGGATAACCCGATCATATAACCGAATGTAATGATTCATGTAACGGGAAGTTCCCGAAAAAATACTATATGTAATTTTCTTAGGGATAACCCGATCATTACAAACAAAGTGATAAACACTAAACCCCCACTGTGATTTCCGAACACTCTTTTGCTGAGACGATATTCGATCGCTTCATTGGATCAATCTTCCCTCATAAAACTCCTATTGGTGTTTGATGACAGATCAACATTTCCTCATAAAATCCCCCACTGATCAAATCAATTGACGGTGGGTCTACTAAAATTTCTATCCGCTAATTCATGAAAATTTTCAAAGCTTGACGTGTTAAGTCCTGATCACTTAACATCAAAATCCTCTATCTAGTGGCTAGTACAAACCAGTATTTCTACTGCTACTTGTATTCCACTCTCTTTGCTTTCAGGTCAAACCTATAAAAGTTAGGGCCAAAGCCAGATTCCCCTCTCGATTCCTTCCATGAACGAGAGGTCCACTTTCAAATTGAGCAATCAAACCTATAAAAGTTAGGATTGTCTCCAACTTCACTTAGTCAACCTGCAGATAGTTAGGACTAAGATTGAGTTATCCCTTTAGATAAACGAAAGACTTCCATCTTTTCCTTTTTCAGCCAAACCTATAAAAGTTAGGGTCAAAATTGGAATTTCCCCTTAATAAATGAGGAACTTTTTTCTTGGATCAAGCAACCAATCCTATAAAAATTAGGGTTACTTGAATCTTTTTGATTCTCGGAGTGGAGATCTCACTCCTAGTTTTATCTTTCCGGATTCTTAGGGTGGAGATCCCACTTCGAGTTTCCTTTCTAATTCAAGATAGAATATAAAATTCTTCCTCTTCGGTGCTGAGAGATAGAATATAAAATTCTTCCTCTTCTATTTTGGGTTCGTCTTTACCTTGAGAAAAGACACAATTCTTAACTTTAAATCCGTACATTCTATGCACGGGGAACTTTATCTCGACTCCTAAATAGAGATAAACTTACGTCTAACACACGTTGCCGGTTTAGTCTTTCACCGATTGAAGAAGACACCAGAATTCCAGTCTGGGGAATTTTATCCCGAAGCCTAAGAAGGGATAAATCAACGCCTAACACGCGTTGCTGGTTAGTCTTTGACCGTAGAGAGACAAAAGCCCACATATTCGATATTATGGCATGTTGTTATTCATAACGCCAAAATCCGCGTCTTACATGCGTGGGGAATTTTATCCCGAATCCTGAGTAGGGATATGTCAACGCCTAACACGCGTTGCCGGTTAGTTCTTAACCGTAAAAAGAACCAAAGCCCACATATTCGACATTGTGGCGGGTTGTTATTCATAACGCCAAAATCCGCGCCTTACACGCGTGGGGAATTTTATCCCGAATCCTAAGATGGGATAAGTCAACGCCTAATACACGTTGTCGGTTAGTCCTTAACCGTAAAAAGGACAAAAGCCCACATATTCAATATTGTGGTAGGTTGTTATTAATAACGCCAAAATCCGTGTTTCACACGCACGGGGAATTTTATCCCGAAGCCTAAACAGGGATAAGCCAACGCCTAATACGCGTTGCCGGTTTAGTCTTTTACCGATTGAAGAAGACACCAGAATCCGAGTCTGGGGACTTTTATCCTGAATCCTAAGTAAGGATAAGTCAGCGCCTAACACGCGTTGCCGGGTAGCCTATTCCCGTAACAATGGCGAAGTCTACGTATTCGAAGTCGTAGCATCAAGTCTAAGGGAGTTCATTCTTTTAGCACAACGTCCCATTCGGAACGGATTTCAACAATCCGCTTGCTAGCCCGACTCAAACGGTAGTCGGTAAAGGCATATCAAATCCGTTGATGGCTGAGGATTTGCCAAAAATCCTAAGTCTACATCTGATATACGTCGCTGTTTAGTCTTTTCACAGGAGAAAGACGAAGTCTACGTATTCAATATCGTAGCACTAAAAGGGTTAACTCTTTTAGCTTAACGTTACATACGGAATGGACTTAAAACAATCTGCATGCTAGCCTGACTCAAACGGTAGTCGGTAAAGGCTAATCAAACCCATTGATGGCTGAGAATTTGCCAAAAATTCTATAAATGTGAGTCATTGACGCATCATCTTCATTAGTTGGTTTCGTGACTTGAGCATCCAATAACTTCAGGATAAGATCCATACATGCAGATGAATCAACTTTCATAGTTGGTCCTGCAACTCCGACATTTAGGACCGCCATGCTCCAATACCTCAAGAGCTTAAACTATGTATACTTCAACAAACGTATGAGTATAAACTGTATTAACGTCGGGCGATCCGAAACCCTAGGTCAACGCCGGTCAACGCGTAATCCTAGGTCGACGCCAGTCAACGTGTTACGATGAAAGTTAATGCGAATCAATATATCGTGATGGAGATAGTCAGTTCAAAGTCAACTCGATGATACGAGCCAAAATCAAATCACCAGTTTTGATTCAAGATTTCGACGACGGCTAGACGATAAACGCAGCGCCGGAAGAACTTCAGCTATTCGTCAAAGCATCGAATAGATTGAAAATCGAAGGAGTCGAGAATTAAAGCTAACTACAGGTCCTTTATGCCGATCGAAGATTAGACCAATCACATCCAAAGTATTCCAGCCTCTTCTATACAAGAAACGAGACTGGAACACTTTGGAGGGGGTATCTGTAGGCGTTGAAAATTGCCTATAAGTCTCCATTAACAGCTCAAAGCTAAGAGAAGACGATGAACATTACTATCAAAGTTACAGAAACTTGATTGACGTCGACAAACGCTTGAAGTGAATCGACGGACTATGTGAAGTAACAGAGTTTCAGAATAACAGGAACGAAAGCTGATCGGGAGCCCCGCGTCGTTTACGAAAGGCAGAACACCCCTCGTGTCTCATTTATTCCACATATGACTCAATCATAGGACCTTGTAGATCTTCTCGAGGCTTTTTAATAAATATTGGATCAGGTCATTTGGAGATCATATGAGAAAGATAAAGTCAAAATACCAAAGATAGTACAAACTCCGAGACAGTGTTGGTGTCTCGAACAAGAATGACAATTTTGGCCATGATCCGATTCGAAGATGAAGAAACTCAAAACATGTAAGTTGTAGATATCTTTGTAAGATTTCCAATGCATCTTGGATCAGATTATTTGGAGGTCATATGAGGAAGTTATGACCAAAATACCCGAAATACTCACAAGTGTCTCGGCCATGGCCGAGACACTCACAAGTGTCTCGGAACTTGTGGAGCTGTTTTGACCATGATTAACTTCAAATATGAAGAATCTTAAACGATAAAAGTTATAGATATCTTCGTTATCTTTTCAATGCATCTTGGATAAGGTCATTTGGAGGTCATATGAGGAAGTTATGACCAAAATACCCGAGACACTCACAAGTATCTCGGCCATGGTCGAGACACTCACAAGTGTCTCAGACTTTGTGGATCTGTTTTGACCATGATTTGATTCGAATCTGAAGAATCTTAAAAGATAAAAGTTGTATATCTCTTCGTTATCTTTCCAACACAACTTGAATCACCTCATTTGGAGGTCAGATGAAAGAATTAGAGCCAAAATACTGAAGAGGGTACAAACTGTCTCGCGCATGTGCGAGACACCCCGAACTGTCTCGCACTCGGGACATGTGTTTGACGGTTTTCGATCAGTTTTGACAGTTCCAGAGCCTCCCTAACTTCCTTGGGATTATCTTTAAATGTGATAAAGTGGTTATAACTGAGGATAGGTGTGAATCGGCCGTTGTTATCCAAAAAAACGGACTTCCGAAGCCTATAAATACAGCTCTAGGGCCTTCATTTTCTGGGGGCTAGAATTCTCGAGCGTTGGCGAAGCCCTGCCGGATTGAGCACTGAAGAGCCAAGAATTTCAGAGAGGAGGAGGAGACTTCAGCGGTTTCTTCGTCATAAATAAGAGGAGTTCGTTAGATCTACAGTCCGGTTCGTCCCTTAAGATTACCCCGTTGCGGTGATCTTAAGAAGAACAATTATCTCGCTGTTGCCGAGATAAGCGCTTCGGTTTCTCGAGGAGGAGAGATCGGATCGAGTTCATCGGCATAAAGAAGAGGAGCTCGTCAGATCTGCAGTTTCCCGGATCCGTTCCTTAAGATTATCCCGTTGCGATAATCTTAAGAAGAGCAATTATCTCGCTATTGCCGAGATAAGCGCTACGGTTTCTTGTTTCCTTCGCGAATCGACGAAGCTCTGCCCGATTTTTTAGTAATCGGATCTAATCGGCGGTGGTCCACGGATATCACCGTCCCCGTCACAGGCTAAGATCCCACACAAGTAGCGGGCGATAAACACCCGTTGCGTTTGTTTAAAGAGAGTTGTATTTTTTTTTTTCATTGTGTAAGAAAGTCTTATAAAAAGACTAATTTTACTTTGAATCTGTAATCGATAAACGTGTAATAGATTCAGCAATAAAGAAATCAACTTTCACCGCAAACATTGGCCTTTTGGTGTGTATATATATATGAGAAATATAGGTATGCTTAGTAGTGAGGTGGTACAATCCGCTCCACTCATTTAAATAGGAGACTACATTCATATGGGTTGAGGAGTGCATGGAGATATGCAACCATTTGAATGAGTGGAGGGGATTATGCCACCTCACTACCAAGCATAACTTTTTATGCTTGGTACCAAGCATACCTAGACAATATGAGTGGCTAAAAAGTTTGTTGGATAACTATTTGTTATCCACTTAAGTTAACACAAGTTTTGCTCTCTCTCTCTCTCTCTCTCTCTCTCTCTCTCTCTCTCTCTCTATATATATATATATATATATATATATATATATATATGGTCATCCAAGATTAAATTATCATCAATCTATAAAGCACCAATCATGAATAGAGAGTTCTCTTGTGAAGCCTACTTGATATTTTTTTTCTCTTTTTTCACTTTCTTGAGGAGTAAGCAATTGCCCTTTTGGCTATATATACATAGGGTCATCTGAGATTAAATTATCATCAATCTATAGAGCACTAATCAAGAAAAGAGAGTTTTCTTGTGAAATCTATTTAATATTTTTATGTTTATTTATTTGAGAGAGATTAAATTCGGACTTTGGAGTGTATTAGGGATTGAGTGATTGAGAGATCTCCACATTATATTCATCACAAATTGTTAGCAAAGCAATTCCCATCCTTCGCCCGTGGACGTAGGCTAAGCCAAACCACGTATATCCGTGTGTTATTGTCTTCTCGATATTTGCTTTCGTGTGGTTGATAATAGTTTACCTTGGGGATTTGTCATAGCATATATGTTGTTTGTAGAGTTTGACTTACATAGAGAATACATACTACTGAGTTTAAAAAACTAGACCTCTTTACACTTTCAGTGGTGTGTCTGTGGGTGGTGGTGGTTGGGGGGTGGGGGGGGACTATTCAATCAATGACCTAGGGAGGGACTATTTAAAAAACTGGACACTCTTACTGGTCAGCAAGCAATCAATGACCTAGGGAGGGACTATTCAATCAATGATCAATGATGTAAATCATCAGACTCTTATAGGGATCATTATGGTAAAATCATTAGTTACTAATGTAGTTTTATAACTGAACTTCTATGTTGTGAGGATCTAGAAAGAGACTAATCAATCAATGGTTAGAATCAATGATGTAAATCATTAACTCCTATGGGGATGGTTCTGATAGGATCCTTATTATTTGAGATCTCATAATGAAAACTAGTTTAAAATTCTTAAAATACATGTGTTAGGTGCTTATTAATAACTTGGTTAGGAAGGTATTTGGTCTAAAGATGGGTGTACTTATGGAAAGGAATGTTAAAGTAATAATCTCACCTAATGATGTTGAGAGGATAGTGTGAACACGTTTTATTGTTCATGTTTTAAATCTAAAGTTGTATTTTTATCTTGAATTTATAATTGTCCATGACAGGCCGGCCTCATACTTTACAACTGAATTAATTTCTATAATTTTGGCCTAAGCTATGTAAAATACATGTGTTAAGTGTTAAGTAATGACTTTGTAGGATCGAGGTTCATTTGTTAAATGGATGAAAGTAATTGTCAAAACAAATCTTGGGGTGATTTTGAAGAAAATGTTTTATAATCTTTTGAACAATTCGTCTTTTCAAGAAGGGTTTTCTCAATTAGCTTAGAGGTGGCAATTTCGATCGCATTTTAGTATAAGCAAACCCCTGTTTTGACCAACTTTGATTCGCTGAATCGACCCTCCTAGCAAAGTTATATTAAAATTCGTATTAAATGATGATTTAATATTGCAATTCTTTCGCTGATTGTCTACATCAAAACAGAGAGATAAAAGCTCCGTTTTGATTTTTTGAGGAAAAAGGAAATGATTTTGAATGACAAGACAAGACAACTAATTAAAGTTAATAACCGCGTCAAAGGGGTCAAAATAATATTTTTTTACCACTACCAGCAGACTAATCCCATAATTTTCCATAAATTCGTTACCCATAAAACTTGCACCCCCTCCCACTGACCTCGTGTTACCATAAAACACTTACGAGTCTCTCCACCCTGATAGGGCCCACTAGAATGGAAAATTTATAAAAGCGAGTTAAGGGTGTTTGTTTGCATGCAAGTGAAAGATGAAAGTGAGAAAGTTACTTTCATTTAACAATTTAGATGTTTGTTTGCATGTAAGTAGTTATAAATATGAGATGCAAGAAAGTTACCATATATGATTTAATGCAATTTTGACTTCCCCTTAAAAAGTGGTGTAGTCACATAAAAGTGACAAAAAAGTAACTAATTTAATTAAATAATTTTAATTATATTTTCTAATTAATCTTATTTTGCTACGTCATCTTCACATTGCATTTTCGATAATAATTTAATTTTTCAAACAAACATTGTATTTCACTTGCGTGCTAATTAACATAGATGTAAAAGTTATTTGCAAAAAAAAAAAACTTACATATTCAGAATTCTATCCGTAAGTCATTCTGCTTCCCGTAGGGGAAATAAGACGCACATTAGAAATTTAACTTCCTTAATGTATGGATCAGAACAACCCTCATGCTTTTCTGAATATATCTCAATGTTGGATTAGATATTATTTTATTTTATTCCACCAGTATTTCTAACTCGAACGTAGATAAAACCTTTTAAACCACTTGAACACGGATAAAACTTTTCAAACCATAAAGAAAGGGACATTTTTAATGAAGAGAATCAAGTTGATGCATCAACGAGACTTGGAGTGGCAGAAATTGTTTATTGTTGCTCAACAACCACCGCCAACTTACTTGTGTCAGATAATTTAAATCGGAATAAAGTTGAACGAGAGAGAGCACGTCTTAATCTCACCAAATCTCCATCATTTCCTTGGTCAACTTTCCGCCAACCATGTTATGGAGCCGTTCGTTGCTTCTGTGTGAGGGAAAAAAAAAGTATGATTTTTTTTTTTTTGAGAATAGAAAAAAAAAAAAGTATGATAGAGATGGAAATACATGAGATTCTATTAATTTAGTGCGCTATCAATTTGGTGGATTAGGTGAGTATTAGGAAAAGCATAGTAGAAATTGATCTCTCTGAGGAAAACCTTGCCAAGGTAAAAGAGACAGTAATCTTAATATATTCTCAGAGTTCTGAATTCGGGGAAGAGCTCCAAGCTCCCATCATTGTAGAGGTTAATGTGCATTAAAACAGGGATTATTAGAAATCAATTTTAACTCGGAGGCTATAGCTTATATAGGCATCGATCCAACTTCTGTTTTAAACTCATCATTCTTTGTTACGTATCCCATCAAATGGGGGACTGTACTCGCTATTAACCTCAATAATTAATACTCTTTTCTATCCTACTCAGATGTGATACTAATTCCCCAACCATCTTTGCCGAAGTCCAAGATTCAACCCATCACGCATCAACAAACCAGCTTATAATTACTTGATTCTCTAAATTACAAAAGTCATTTTCTCCGTGATTTAATAATTCTTTCTACGCTTAAATTTCAACCGTCGACATAACTCAAGAATCAAATAATGAAGCTGTTGCACGCAGCGAAAATTTCGGCAGCACTTCGGCAGCACAACAAGAGAATCAAGTCGCAATAAGAATTCTTGTTTCTCAAAGGGAATAAGAATCTGAAGCCAAATATCTCATCAAAGTGGGATATTAGCTCTTCCTCTCGTCAGCTCTAGGACTGCGCGTCGAGGGAACCTAAAAAGCTATTACAAATCACACAAATAACAGTACAACCAATTTTACGTGGTTCGGCAAATTGCCTACGTCCACGGGGCAAGGAGGGGGAGATCTATTATTAGAGGGAGAGAAGACAACTAGGGTTTACAATCACTCAATCTAAACCCTCAAACAAACTCTCAAATCCCTCACACAAATACTCTCTCAAAGAGATGCACAAAACCCTAAATAAAGGGGGCTGCTCAAAACCAAAATCACAAAAACAATGGCGACTGCTTTTATCCTCCAGCCGTAAAATAATAACCAAGCCGAAAAAATCAAATCTCCTGCACTTTGCTCTCTGCCGCAGCCGCAAAAGAATAACCAAGCTGCCTTGCACGAAAACCTAAAACAAAAAAATCAAGTGTTATATATAAAGCATTCGTGGGCCTTCGTGGGCTTCATGCGGAACATCAAAAAAATGTCCAGCTCTTCATACGGAAGTCACGCTCACGCGTGGTCACGTGGTGCCCCCCTGCCCCCCCACGTCGTTCACAATTCTCCACCTCGGTGAAGTTTCTTCAAAACTGAGTCGACACCAAAGCATCCAAATGTCCCACTTGTTGTGTCCAATACGCCATGAAGTTAATTCACGACAACAGACTCAATCCGAACGAGAGTCCAAACACAATCTCACCCCCATCAACTAATCCAAAACCAGCTGCATCTGAAAAAATGCCTACGTATCCTCTTGCCTAAGGAATCAAGCCGAACGTAGTTCACCCAAATGGCCGCCAACGACCTCAACAATCACGAATATGCAACAAGCTTTGACAATGATCAAACTTGTTGCTCGGAACCACCTTAGTGAGCATATCCGCCGGATTATCCTTCGTGTGAAGCTTCACAATCTCCACATCATCATCTTCAAGAACATCCCGAACGAAGTGATAAGGAACGTCAATGTGCTTCGTCCGCGCATAAAAAACCTAATTCTTCGCCAAATAGATAGCACTCATGCTATCACAATAAATAGTGACGGACCTCTGCGATATACCAAGTTCCTCCAAAAGTCCTCGAAGCCAAATAGCCTCCTTCACAGCCTTCGTAACTGCCATATACTCTGCCTTCGTCATAGACAAAGCCACCGTCGACTGTAAGGTGCATCTCCAGCACACCGGCGCATAGGTCAAAGTGAACACATACCCCGTCGTAGACCGGCGCTTATCCAAATCCCCGGCATAATTCGAATCAACATAACCAATGCATAGCTACCCACCTGTAGTGTCCCGTGCATAAAGTAAACCAACATTGAGTGTACCTCGAATGTACCTCAAAATCCATCTCACGGCGTCCCAATGACCCACTCCTAGATCGTGCATGTATCTCGATACCATGCTCACCGCCTGTGACAAATCCGGTCTCGTACATACCATTGCGTATATCAAGCTCCCAACCGTACTCGCATATGGGATCTTCGACATCAACTCTCGGTCTTCAACTGACTTTGGTGAAAGACCAGCTGAAAGCTTCAAATGGGCTCCCAAAGGTACACCAACTGGCTTCGTATCCATGCTAACATGGAATCACTGTAGAACCTTCTTCAAATAAGCCACCTGTGTCAAATAAATTTTGCCCTTCTTCTTGTCTCTACCGATCTCCATCCCTAGAATGCGCTTCGCCTTGCCCAAGTGCTTCATCTCAAACTCATTTGAAAGCTGAACTTTCAACTCATCTATAACTGACCTGGAACTAGAGGCAACCAACATGTCATCGACATAAAGTAACAAATAGATGTACGCACCTCCTTTCAACTTACGAAAATATATACAAGGGTCAAACTAGCTCCGAGTGTACGAATGACCAATCATAAAACCATCGAATCGCCTATACCACTGTTGATGAGACTGTTTCAAACCGTATAGCAATTTCTTTAACCTGCAAACCAACTTATCTTTCCATGCAGCTCAAAATCCTAATGACCGAGTCATATATTTCTTCATCAAGATCACCATGAAGAAATACCGTCTTCACATCTAACTGATCTAACTCCAAACCATACTGTGCCACCAAAGCTAGCAAAATTCGAATCGAAGAGTGCTTCACCACCGGAGAGAAAACCTTATTATAGTCAATACCTTCCTCCTGTGCATAGCCCTTCACAACCAACCTAGCTTTGAACCTCAATGGAGTGCCCTCAATGCCCTCCATCTTCGTGTATACCCACTTGCAACCAATTGTCTTCCGCCCCTTTGGAAGTTCAACAAGCTCCCATGTATCGTTCTTATGAAGAGATTCCATCTCCTCCTGCATAGCCACCTTCCACGAATCAGCCTCCGAACTCTGCTCGGCCTCTCTGAATGTAGTAGGCACCAACTCATCGATACTCTCCACTGGAAGTGCACACGCAACTGTGTCGACATACCGTACTGGCATCTGTATGTTTCTGCTCTGTCTCCGAACCGCAATAGAATTCTGAACCTGAGCCGTCGGTCCCTGATCCTGCCACCGTCGTGCGCGTCTAGCGTCACCTCAGTCGGCACTCTAATGGATGCTGTACCATCTGGATAATATGGAGCTGCATCGATCTCCACCACCTACGATATCTCCTCCGTCGGGTCTCTCTCTACCTGATGAGAGCTGGGAAGCTTCAAGATAGAAGCCTCATCGAATGTGACGTCCCTACTCATCTTCTTATCCACTGGATCCCAAATCTTGTATCCCTTGACACCATACTTGAATCCTACAAATATGATCTTCCTAGCTCGAGGTTCCAATTTGTCAGTTCTAACATGATAATATGTAGGGCACCCAAATACCTTAAGCTGGTCATAGTCATGTGCTGGCTTTCCCGACCACATCTCCATAGGGGTTTTCCCCTCAATCGCAGATGATGGCAGCCTATTAATGAGTTGGCTTGCATATGTAAGTGCCTCAGCCCAAAAGATCTTTTCCAAACCACTCTGCGACAATAAGCATCGGATCTTCTCCAGCAAAGACCGATTCAACCTCTCTGCCACCCTATTTTGCTGCGGTGTATGACTAACTGTGAAGTACCTCTCTATGCCCTCGTCTCGACATAGCTGCAGAAAGGTGTCTGAAGTATATTCACCACCGTTGTCGGATCGTAACGTCTTGATCTTTCTCCCAGTCTGCAGTTCCAATCTCTTCTTCCACTCCACAAACAAATCTAAGACTTCACTCTTCTTCGTCATGGTGTACACCCAACAACGCCTAAAATAGTCATCTACAAAAGTGACGAACCAATGTCTACCACCAAATAATGCAGTCTTGGTGGGACTAAACATCTGTGTGCACGTAGTCCAGAATGCCCTTCGTCTGATGAATGACAGTCCCGAACTTCACCTTTGTCTTCTTGCCAAGAACACAGTGCTCACAGAACTCAATCTTCCCACTCTTGTCTCCCTTCAATAGCCCCTGCTTGCACAATACCTGCAGTGACTTTTCACCTGTGTACCCCAACCTATAATACCAAAGTCTGCTCATGTCCGCTTCTGAAATAGTCAAAGCAACCTGGCTAATCTCGGTGCTTCCCTTCAGATAATACAAATTTTGATTGCGGACTCCATTCATCACCACCAATGATCCCTTAGTAACTTTCACTACAGCATTTTCGAAAGTCACCTTGAATCCCTTCGCCTCCAAAGCTCCAACTGAGATAAGATTTTTCTTCAGTTGAGGAACAAATCTCACCTCCTTCAACTCACGGATTACTCCATCGTGCATCCTAATCCGTACGATACCTATCCCACAAACGCCACAGGATTGATCATTTCCCATGACAACACCACCCCCGTCGACTTTCTCAAAAGATGCAAACCAGTCTCGCCTAGGGGTCACATGATAAGTAGCGTTGGAATCAAGCATCCAATCTGATGCATCTATATGGTTCACCTCCGGAGTAATTAGTAGAGAAAAGCACGAATCATCGGAATCATCGCCTTTTGCAACGTTCAACTCATTAGCCTTCGGGCCCTTTTTCTTACCATTCTCTTTCTCCTTGAGTTTCGGACAGTCTCTCTTCCAATGTCACTGCTCCTTACAGAATACACATTGGTTCTTTGCTAATTGGTGGTGGTTTCTTAACTTTGACCTTCCTCTATTACCACCTTTTAGATATGGGCTTCTACCTCTCGTCGACAAGGCCTCGCCTGAAGTGCTAGCACGGGAAGTCTCCTTGTCCTTCCTCCTCAAATCGTAATTGGTCAATGCGTTAGTTACTTCACTATAGCTGATAGAAGATCTCCCGTTCAACAAAGTGAGCACGAAGGTATCATACTCCTCATCCGGTAAGGAGCCCAACAAAATAATCGCCTTGTACTCATCTGATATCTTCTCATCAATATTCGCTAAGTCCGACAACAACTTAGTGTAGTTGTTCACATGAGCCGCTAGCGAGGTGCCTCTGGACATTTGAAATCTGAAGAGTCTTCGCAGCAAGTGCAACATGTTCTCAACAACTCTTTGTGAGATACTTATTGTTGAGAATTTCCAACATCTTCATTGCAGACGTCACCCCAATCACATCATATTTCAGTTCATGTTCCAAACAGGACCTGATCACCCCACAAGCGTTCCTATTCATTTTCTCCCATACCGCCTCATCATATTTAGGTGGCTTCTCGTGGATCATGATGGTCTCTTCCAAATTCTTAGCATTGAGCGCATCCTGTACGTCGCTCATCCACAAACCAAAGTTGATTTTACCGTCATACTTCACCACACTAATTTTGGTGTTCTGAAAACCAACTTGAACCGTACTCGCCATTGACTTGTTGCTTTCACCTTCTTCTCCCATTGCAAACTAACTCCAAATTGTAGAGAAAGAATAAATTTTGATAGAAATTAGGAACCACCCAACTGAACCCTAGATCGGATTCCAAAAAGATCTTCTATCCACACGAGGAAAGCGAAATCTTCAACGGTAACTCCTAATGCTATCTCCGCCGAAGCCGAGAACTCTAAGAACTAAGCTTTACACAAGAATCTTCTACCACCAAACTCCAAAACCCTAGATCTGAAATCTGGGCTCTGATACCACTTGTTGCGCGCAGTAAAAATTTTGGCAGCACTTCGACAGCACAACAAGAGAGTCAGGTCGCAATAAGAATTTTTGTTTCTCAAAGGAAACAAGAATCTGAAGCCTAATATCCCATCAAAGTGGGATATTAGCTCTTCCTCTCATCAGCTCTAGGACTGGGGGTCGAGGGAACCTAAAAAGCTATTACAAATCACACAAATAGCAGTACAACCAATTTTACGTGGTTCGGCAAATTGCCTATGTCCACGGGGCAAGGAGGGGGAGATCTACTATTAGAGGGAGAGAAGATAACTAAGGTTTACAATCACTCAATCTAAACCCTCAAACAAACTCTCAAATCCCCCACACAAATACTCTCTCAAAGAGATGCAGAAAACCCTAAATAAAGGGGCTGCTCAAAACTAAAATCACAAAAACAATGGCGACTGCTTTTATCCTCCAGCCGCAAAATAATAACCAAGCCGAAAAAACTAAAATCTCCTGCACTTTGCTCTCTGCCGCAGCCGCAAAAGAATAACCAAGCTGCCTTGCACGAAAACCTAAAACAAAAAATCAAGTGTTATATATAAAGCATTCATGGGCCTTCGTGGGCTTCATGCGGAACATCAAAAAAATGTGCAGCTCTTCATGCGGAAGTCACGCTCACGCGTGGTCACGTGGTGCCCCCCTCCCCTCGTTCACAGAAGCTCAAATTTCCTTTGGGAGAACGTTTAAACATAGACAGAAATTCAAAATAATGATAATAACAATAATAATAATAAGGGAAAAATGCTTCCAGCCCTAAAACACCACAAAACGTGCTCTGCCCCCCCCCCCCCAGACTTTTTTAACGGGTCCTTTACCCCCAAAATGAATCGTGATTTTCTTTCAGCCCCCAAAACAAATCCCCAGGCGTAACTCCGTTTAAACCCCGCTCGAAATGCCCAAAATACCCTTCGCAGCCTGTGTTCGTCACCCTCTCACGACGGAAACCCATCGTTTCGACTGTAGGCATTAAATGGTGATTAGAATGACTTTTTGGGGGGGGGGAATTCTCATTTCCCTCCAAAATTATCACCAGATATTATCACCAGCTATATTCCCCTTCAAGCTAAAATCGCTGATTTCCTCCCCATTCTATTACCCCAACTAATTTGTTCCTTCCACTTAATTCTCCTCAATAAAAGCCTCTTCAATTCTTCAACTACTCCTTGTAATAAAATAGCGGATGGATCTCTTCTATGCGTGGTAACAAAGGCAAAAAGCAACAAAGGTGGTGACGGTGTATTCGTCGTTATCAAAGAGAATACAGAAATAATCAGCTTGAGATATCGAGTGGCGGAAAGGCTTAAAATACCAATGCAATCTCTTTCACTGAAGTTCATATGCGAAAGGGAAAAGAAATTTAGTATTTCAATTGACAATGATGACGACTTAAATTTGATGTTCGAGTATTGTCGGTGTAATGGATTTACAGACGCGAATTTGTATGCTACCTCCGTTGGGGAATCTTCAATATCGCAGAACACGCAGATGACCTCGGAAACTGCGTAGGAATTACACCCTTAATTTCCTTTTGAGTTTACTGATAGGTTTTGCCATTAGTTGTTAACCTCATGCATTGGTTGCTTAGGTAATGTGTTGGTTGTCAAAGTTATGTTAAGCACTGGTTGTTGAGGTTATTTGTTGGTTGTTATGTATACAGGTTGGTTACTAAGATAAGGTGTTTTGTTGGCTGTTACGTATACTGGTTGGTTGCTAAGATAAGGTGTTTGATGTTAAGTATATGTGTTTGTTGTTAAGGTCACGAGTCTGCCCTTAAGTATAAGGGTTAGTTGTTAAGGATATGTGTTGGTTGTTACGTTTATGAGTTCGTTGTTAAGGTTATCAGTTCGTTACTAAGGCTATGTATTTTTATTACTGCTTCAGGACAATACCGATAGAAAATTCGCGGTGCGCAGATACCACGTTCACCCAAACCTGTAATGATGAGCGTATTCCTAATGACAACCCCACCGGCGACTCGATCATGCTGCTGGAAGACATGCTTAATCACCAAACAAAGATCCCAACTGAGTGGCACACCTCCATACGTGAAGTTGGTCAGAAATTTGATAGTGCTGCTGAAGTTAGATTAGCACTTCAATACTATTCAATTGCTAAACGGTTCGAGTATGTTTTTTACCACAATGAACAAAGACGCATAAGAGTCTATTGCCGATTCAAGCACACACATGGTTGCCCTTGGATGTTGTTTGCTTCCCCGCTTAGAAATTCGTCTATTATGTCCATAAAGAATTTTGAGTCTACCCACACCTGCGGTCAGCATGGAGCAAATGCTGACAACTCAAGGGCATCAAGGAAGTTCATTGCTAGCCAAATACAAGCTATTTTGAAGGTTAGGCCAGATCTTCGTGCAGTCGATATCAAGAACGACATGCTCTCTAATTTTGGCATCAAGATTAACTACAGTAAAGCGTGGTGGAGCAAGGAGACAGCTCAACAGGACCTGTTCGGTGACGATGATGAGGCTTACGATTCACTGAGATGGTCCTTATCTTTTTTATTCTTCTGAAATCACTCTTACGTTTTGGTTGCTAACTATACGTAGTAGTTGTTAAAGTTGGTGGCTCGACGTTAAGTATACGGGTTGGTTGTGAAGTTTGAAGATTGGTTGTTATGGTTATGAATCCGTTGCTAAATCTACTGCTTACGTTTTTGTTGCTAACTATACGTATTAGTTGTTAAAGTTATTGGTTCGTCGCTAAGTGTACGTGTTGGTTGTGAAGTTTGAAGATCATTTGTTATGGTTATGAATCCTTTGCTAAATCTACTACTTACGTTTTGGCTGCTAACTATATGTATTAGTTGTTAAAGTTATTGGTTCGTTGCTAAGTGTACGTGTTGGTCGTGAAGTTTGAAGATCATTTGTTATGGTTATATATCCTTTGCTAAATGTACTGCTTTGTTGTTATATTCATGCAGGTATGAATCCATAGTGCATGCAACTAATCCAGGGAGTCGTGTTGTTATTGATGCTGATGACGGGACGTTCAGGCGATTGTTCATTAGTTATAATGCCTGTATTGAAGGGTTCATTGCTGGGTGTAGGCCTCTATTGTTTTTGGATGGAACATTTATTAAAGATCGTTACAGAGGCATACTACTTAGCGCTACTGGGTATGACGGCAACCAGGGAATATTTCCCTTTGCTTATTACGTATGCAACCAAGAGAATGAGGTTAACTGGAAATGGTTCTTACAAGGGTTATGGACGTTACTGTATGATAGGGAAAATCCTTACCCACCACCACATCGACTGGTAATGATTTTAGACGCCGACAAGGGTATCAGGGTAGCAGTCGAGGAATTCTTTCCAGATGCATTCCATTCAGGTGTGTTCTGCATCTAGTCGAGAATTTCAAAAAAAAGATGAAGGATTTTGGGCACAAGGCAAATGTCACGACTACGTTGGGCGAGCTGTTACAATCTGCGGCTTATAAGTTCACAATATCTGAATGGGATAATGACATGAAAGAATTAGCAGCAATCGATCACAGGGCTTACGTCACTGTAATGGAATACTTCCCGGAGAGATGGGCAAACACGCATTTTCCTGATATAAGGTAAGATAGGTTGGTCCTAACGTTATTTTGTTACAGCACTGTTATAGTTGTTTAGGTTAGAGTTATCCTACAGTTTTCTGTTAAGGTTAGATTTTTATTGTTATGGTTAGAGTTATTCTGCTAGGGTTTTGCTGTTAAGTTTAGGATATTTGTTGTTAAGGTTAGGCCTTTAATGTTTAGTTTATGGTTTTATTGTTAATGTTAGTGTTTTGTTGTTAAGGTATGGCCATGTTTTTTCAAACGTTGCTGAGTCCTTCAACAGCTGGATAAGAAATGCACGATTATTACGAATCTTACCTTTGGTTGAGACCATACGGAAGCAAATAATGGAGCGCATGCATGAAAGGAGGCTATTGGGTCAGAAATGGTCTGGATACTTATGCCCGGAAGCGGAGATGGTGCTGAGTGATAATATTCAGCATGGTAGCTGCTTGGCGATTAAACATTCGACGGAAGATATTGTGGAGGTCGAGTCCAATAAAACTTTCCGCATAGATTTGAAGAATCGGACTTGTTCTTGAGGGTCCTGGGACATCACCCGCATTCCCTACAAACATGGGTGCGCTACAATTACATGGATGGGACGAGAAATTTATCAATATTTCGATTGGTACATGACTGTTGACTCATTCAGAGCAAGCTATGCACCGATCATCTATCTCATCCCAGATTACGAGAAGCTCTTTGTACCGCCAGAAGAGCGAGTGTTGAAGCCTCCTCTCACCAAAAAAAGACGTGGCAGACCATGCACTAGACGAATAAACAACAGGTCGCTGAACACCCGACATGTTAAGTGCTCTCGATGCAACATGGAGGGTCACAATCGTGCAAGCTGTAACGAGCCTATATAGTTTAGCGTTTTATTGTCATGTATATGAATTTGTTGTCCTGTATATCATTACAAGTGAGAAGGATATAGCTTGGCTGCTAAGGTTATTACTTGGTTTTTAATTTTATCACTTTAATGTTAAAGTTTTGGCTTGGTTGTTAAGGTTATTACTTGGTTGTCAAGTTTATCACTTTAATGTTGAAGTTTTGACTTGGTTGTTAAGGTTATTATTTGGTTGTTAAGTTTATCACTTTAGTGTTGAGGTTTTGACTTGGTTGTTAAGGTTATTACTTGGTTATAAAGTTTATCACTTTAATGTAGAAGTTTTGACTTGGTTGATATGTTTATCGATTGTATGTTAAGTTTACTGTTATACACCTGTTATCCACCTACTCTTTGTTGTCAGTATCACTGATTGTTAAAATTTTCAAGTATATCATTAAAATTGGTTTTATGGCTTGGTTGTTAAGGTTATTACTTGGTTTTTAATTTTATTACTTTAATGTTGAAGTTTTGGCTTGGTTGTTAAGGTTATTACTTGGTTGTCAAGTTTATCACTTTAATGTTGAAGTTTTGACTTGATTGTTAAGGTTATTATTTGATTATCAAGTTTATCACTTTAATGTTGAAGTTTTTGATTTGTTGATATGTTTATCGATTGAATGTTAAGTTTACTATTATACACCTGTTATCCACCTGCTCTTTGTTGTCAGATTTATTTGTTTGTTGTTTAGGTTACTATTATTCACTTGCAATTGGCTGTCAAGGTTACCGAGATATTTTTGATTTGACTGCATTCAATGCATTTTATAGTTCCCAAGACAGTAGAGTAATATCACCATCCCTCGGATTGTTCTAATACAAAACCGAACTATATAACATTTCTCCTCACCTTTACATCTTCTTTATCTTCCCATCACCGCCATTCTATTTGTCCTCACTATTTTCTCGATCATCCTAAGCTCTCCCCTCTCCAATCTCATAAACCAGAAGAAATCGGCTAGCCCTCACGCTAATGAAGACTTCTTTAATATTTCTGGGTTATGACCATATGATAGCATCAACCTTTTTTGAATATTATTACCTTTATCTACTCCCCATTGTCATTATCTCTAAGTTCCATCGGATGGTCTTGAATAGCAATAGCTTTCTCCAAAGAGCTTTTCGTGAACTTAACAGGCTGCTGGAAAGCTCTTTGGTGGAAGTTATTTATATTCAAACACAGTTTATGGAACTTAGAGAATTGACAATGGGGAATAGATAAGGTTATTAGCATTCAAATGGTTGATGCTATCATACAGTCAGAATCTAAGAAATCTTATACTCGAACGAGCCTATATAGTTTAGCGCTTTATTGTCATGCACATGGATTTATTGTCAAGTATATCGTTACAAATGGTTTTGATGTTAAGGTTATTATTTGGTTGCTAGGTTTATCGATTGAATGTTATGTTTACTATTAGGTCTCTTACTGTTATTCACTTGCGCTTGGTTGTCACGGTCAGCGAAGGATATTCTCTGCTACTGCATTCAATGTTTCTCCTAGTTCCTAAGGAGGAGAGTTAATATAACCTGGGCTCCATTCCTTCGCCTGTTCAACTACAGGATAGCGCAGACATCCTTTCGGCGT
>BQKN01042367.1:0-12223 GCA_022839385.1 Asparagus kiusianus
GTCGGTGAACGCTTGAAGAGAACCGACGAACTACGTGAGCCGACGGAATCTCAGAATCACGGGGTACGGATTGACCGAAAACCCCGCGATCACCACAATTGGACCAACGCCCGCTATGTCCCGATCATCCCACTGATAATCCAACCATCGGGATCAACAGAGCTCTTCGTCCAAATTCCAACGCATCCGAAATCACTCAGATCCGACTTCGGACGAAAAGTCAGCGAAGAATCAACGGCGGGACAACGGCGGACAGTCTCGGACTGAACCGAGGCACCCGGGGCATCTCGGCAAGCTCAAAACACCCGGGGGGTGCCTGGCCTGGCCGAGACACCCCTAGGGGTGTCCTTGGTCGTTTCAGCCCCCTACCCCCCTTGGTTTCCTATAAATAGGCCCCTAAGGCCTCCATTCTCTTGGCCTTGGTTTTAGAGCTCTGATTTTGGATCTTGGGATTATCCTCGAGATCTGAAATTTTAGAGAAGAGCGGCGAAGCCCTGCCAGAGCGAGGAGTCAGAGTTTTCAAGAGAGCGGCGAAGCCCTGCCGGATCGAGGAGTGAGAGTTCTTCATCGACATTTCATTCACCCCCCTTCTTTTTCCTTAGTGTTGCCCCTTGGCGGTGACACTAAGAAGAGCTATTATCTCGTTTTAGCCGAGATATACGCTTATAACTTCTAGATCCTACGCGGATCGACGAAGTTCTGTTTCTAAATCCCACGCGGATAGACGAAACTCTGCCGGATTTTACCGGAACGGATCTGAAGAGTCGGCGGTCCACGGATATCAACATCCCCGTCACAGGCCAACAACCCACGCAAGCGAGACCGAACCAAACCGGGATCTCGTGTTTATTTTCGATAAAGTTGTAATCATTTGTTTTCATTTAAATTCTGTTGTAACGCCTGAAGTTGTAACAGATCTCAAAAGCAATGAAAACAGCAACTTTTCCCGAAAACAAGCTGGCGACCACAGTGGGAGCCGCCGACCTCGCTGCCGAGATCAGGGTGACGCAACCGGCCTTCAAGATCCGAGTGAATGAAGAGATCGAATACGAGTTTGATCAGAAGAAATTCGAAGAGTATCTCTCCTCCTCCTCCTCCAGATCCGCCTCTCCGCATTGGCGCAGGAAGAACTCATCTTCCAAAAGGGCTCGCGGGATCTCCAACTCCTCAATCCAAGACCCCGCCATTGCTGCCACTACGCCCGTACCACGCAACGGCTCCGCGTCGTTCAGCGTGGTTAAGGCTGTAGACCCGGCCCTCACAACCGCCACAAAGGTGATAGGTGATGCTGTTCCGGCTCCATCGAAGAGGGCGCTCCAGAGACGTCGTCAACGCTTCGCTCAACAACTCGCCAAGGCCAGGGAGTCAAAAGATGGAGTGCGCTATGCAGAAGACTTGAAGTCGAGGCAGCGACAAGAGCAACGGCAAGTAATCAACCTCCCCTCCAAAACAGAAGTGAATGAGTGGATCCGCGTCAAGAGGAACCGCTCCACGCTTGAGGAGCGAATCAAGAAACGCCGTGCTTTACTTGCACATGCCCGGCTCCTCCTAAAGAAGGCGGAGGGAATGTAGAAAGAAGAGGTAGCAAAGAGCCCGTCTACAAGCAAGTGGGTGTGGTTGCCAAAGCCAAAACCAACGCCTCAAACACAAATGGGTGGAGTTGCTGCCCGAGCCTCTTCAAAACCAGATCCGGCACCTTCAACGGAGCCAGGTAAGAAAGGGGATCATTCAAGATCCCAGGTTCCTTTGACGGGTCACCTCGGTCCCTTACCGGAGAACCGAGGTAGAATACCCGTCAAAGAACGGCTGGGACCATTGAAAGGTCCCCAAGTTAAAAATCAGACCGGGGGTGGAATCAATCCCCCCAAGAAAGATGAAAAAGGGAAAGCCCCTATCACCGACCGCATCGGATTGCGAGTCGAATTAAAAGAGCCCGTTCAGTTTATACGCTCACAAAAGCGTAAAATTGAACGGGCCACTCTTGAAAAATCCAACAAGGCATCTCATCCCCGAAGGGAGGCACACTCATCTGAGGATGAGAGTGTTATGTCGGGGAACACATACCAACACTCTGTAGGTTGCTCCAGCTACAAAGCTGATGAGTTGTACTACAGAGCTGGGGGTATGGAAAAGCCCCGAAAAAGATGTGTGCAGGACATAGAGCCCCACTGCCCGTGTACCAACATTATCAAGGCGGTGCTGTCCGAGTGTTGTTGTGACAGTCCTCCAAGAAGAATCTCAGTGTTCAAAAGACTCTCCAAGCCGAGGCATTTCCACAAGAAGAAATTGCTCCGCCGAGAAGACGAATATCCAAGAGTGTCGGTTAACATGACCGGCAGGGGAAATTCAACGCAATACTTCAGCATAGATCAGCTTGCCAAAGTATCCCGATGCATGACGCGGTTGCCACCAGGAATCAGAGGCCAAAAGAATTACCAAAGGGTACCAAAGGGGCTCTCCTTAGAAGAAGAAGAGTCAGATGCTGATTCTGATACCTGCTCCGCCGTCGCATCCGATGACACAACTTCGAGTGCGGGCCAACCATACGAATCACTCATGATCAGCGCCGAACAGGTATCAAAGATACTTGAAGAAGCCCTCGCCAAACAGAAGGAGAGCTTCAAGTTCGAGATGGATATGGCCATGCAACGAATGAGAGAGATGCACGACCAACAGATCGCGGCGCTGACAGTCCACCAAGGAGAGCCCAGTCGTCGCAATACTCCAAATCAAGAGGAGAATGAACGGGAAGGAGATAACGTCAATATCCCTCCAGTCAACAACGACAATGGGGGTGGTCCCACAGATGATAACGCAAAAGAGGACCACGTCACTTCTCCCCGGAGCCACTCAAAGGCAGATACGGGTGAAGACCAGAAGATGAAGGACCTGGAGAGCAAAATCAACGCATTGATGAGTGCTCAAGAGGTAAAAAGGTCTGGTATACCCTGTCCCTACCCAAGGGAGTGGGAATCGATCCCATATCCGGCAAAGTTTAATCTGATTAACTTTACGCCGTTTGATGGGAAGGGTTCCCCTACCCAACACTTAATCTATTTCAAGTCTCATTTAGGAATCATTTCCGGAAATGAGCCCCTCATGGTGCGGTCATTCGTCGGCACTCTTCGCGGAGCTGCCTTCGATTGGTATCGCCGTCTCAAGCCCGGGAGCATCAACGGCTGGGATGATATGGAGGATATGTTCCTAACAAACTTCTTTGATGATGATACCGAAGTTTCAATCGGCACGCTGTTCGATGAAAAGCAAAAGAACGGCGAGACGGTTGAAAACTTCGTGAAAAGATTCCGGAACAAAGCAATGAATTGCAGGGATCCGGTCAGCGAGGATTTTATCCTCGATACTTGCCACAACAATTTGACTCTGGACATCCTCGAAGCCATGGGAATGGCGCCGCCAAAGACCTGGAAGGATTTGAAAGTGCGGGGAGAGCGTGCTGAGCGATTCCTCAAGAGGAAGAAGGCGGAAAGAGGGCAAATACCAAATAATGCCCCGCAACAAAACTTCACCCCCAAGGGTAAAGGGAAGGCGCACGCAAATGCTGTGGTCGTAAATCAAGTATTTGAGGTGCAAGCACAGCCGCAACAGCCGCAACAGCAGCAACAGAGGGCGCCTCAACAATCGAGATGGCAACAACAGCCCTAGAAGCAAAAGGTCGGGGAGCCGAGGTTCCCGAAGGTCTACTCATTCAGGGAAGACGAAGTCCCCGGTATCTTCAAGTACCTAATCAAGAACAACAAAATCAAGTTGCCACCGATTCAGGATCAAGAAGATGCCAAGAGGATCAATGATCCCAAATACTGTGCATTTCACAGGGCGGTGCACCATCCTACCAAGGTATGCTACGCTCTCAAAGATAAAATTCAGGCCCTAATCGATGTTGGGGTCATCACTATGAAACAGCCCAAAGAGAAGAAGGTGGGTGCAAACACCGTATCCATTAGCTTTGAATCTGTTCCCTCGAGTTGGTTCCAACACGAGCCGGTAATCAATGCGGCGGTGAAGACGGTGAATGATGATCCGCACTAGCAGCGTCAGAAAGGGCTTGTGCCACACACAGCCCCAAATGGCGAGATCTTGTGGGTTCATCCGGACTTGATCGCAGATGAACAGTGGGCAGGGACCTCTTCCACAAAGAACAAGAAGAAGTCGAAGAGGAAGGGCAAATCCTGTTACGGTGCTTCTGCTATACCAGGGGTAGATGACGACAGAATTCCAACCTTCCTGCTTTCTGAAGATGAGCAGGAGACCTTTGCAACCCGAAGCGGGAACGAATATCACTTCAAGTATCCGGATGCTTCCGAGCAGTTGGGTACCAGAACCCCTCCTTCCAAGACATTGGCAGAACTAGGGATTGCAGCAATTCCCCCAACGCCAGCAGCTACAGATAAAATCCCACAGAAGGAGAAAGGGAAAGAGCCTTTACGTCAAGAAGCTCAGAACCCGAGGCAGTCTCGATTCAATCATCCGATTGGGAGAGACAAACCGGGGAACACAAGCTCTCCGCCCCATTTCGACATCATGGCGCAGTTGGCCAACATCCCGGCTAGGATAACCCTCTACGAGTTGTTGCGTCTTTTGAAGGATACACGGAAAGCACTACAAGAAGCCTTGAGTGATTCCGAAGCCTTCTTGACTCGAATCAAGCCATCTTCCGAAGAACCAGAGTCATCAGCCCAACAATGCAATCTCGCGGCTCACCATTTCCCCTGCATCTCATTCACCAAAGAAGATATGCAGACAAAGAACTCAAAGCATGATAGGCCCTTGTATTTCACCGGGCATATTGGCTCCAGCGTTGTCAACCGGATCCAAGTGGATCCGGGTTCCGCTGTTAGCATCATGCAATTCCGATTGATGCATCATCTCGGAATCCCGACTAGCAAATTAGCTTCCACTGGCACGACGATTTATGGATTCAACACCAGCGGGTCCAAACCCTTGGGGAAGATCCGAATCAAATGCCAGATTGGGGATTTGAAGTCAGAAGTTACATGCTATGTGATTGACGCGGAAACATCCTATAATTTACTGTTGGGTCGACCTTGGATCCACGGTAACCTTGTAGTCCCGTCAACTCTGCATCAATGCCTCAAATATGTGAGCACAAATAATGAAGTCAAGACGGTGGTCGCGGATAAGCAACCGTTTAAGGGATTGGAGAATTATTTCACCGATTCCCTTTTATACGGCGCTGAATCCGATACTGAACCATCGGCCCAAGGAACGGACAGCGGAGATGAAGCTGATACCGAACCAGGGTTTGATTATGACGGTGGTTTTGTTTTAAATGACGTTGTACCCGTTGTAATCAATCTTGACGATGATGAATCATCGGAAAATAGTTGTAATTGGCAACTTGCCGAGGAACTATCAATAAACGATGATTTAGAGTACTCGACGGGTCTCGATGATATCACTAACGAACTCTATGCTAACCCTGATTTGTATATGCCTCTTCAATCATTTTGTTTGACGAAGAAGCAGGTACACGACCCTTGCGGAACAACGCTTATCATCCCCGCAGGGATTGGGGGTGGAAAGGAGGTCCTCTACGGCAAAGGAAGAAAGTCTCCGATACCCGACCACTTCATGGAAGAGGAAGACGACGATGATAAACCAGTCCGTCATCTATCCAAATACGATGCGAAAGCGCGCAACATGATGGAAAGGCACGGGTATGACTTCAAGCTCGGAGAGGGTCTTTTCTTTGGTCGAGGTCCACGGGTTCCACCCCGGATGGCCTATGTACCGAAGGGAAAACCCGATGATTATTATCGCCACAAAAGAGGTCTAGGCTATGTCTCATCAGATGATGAGTGTGGCTGGCAAATCATCGACCAAATTGCTAACAAGACTAGGAAGGGATATTCTTCCGACTCTTCGGGTTGGGATTCCGACGCTAGTCTTGGTGAGGTGTTTAAGAAGCTAATGTCGAACATGACTACAGTTGATCCAGCGACAATAGAAGAAGATGACGAGATGCCAACATGGGAAGACCCGTGGGTTCATCACTTGAACATGCAGTATGGCGATCGGTTCGAGCAAAGAGAGCCTCCTACCGAAGACCAAGTCGTCCAGGTGAATATGGGAAGCGAGGAGAATCCAAAGCCGATATTCATTAGCGACAGCTTCCTACCTGAGGAGAAGGAGGAGTTGATTTCTCTTATCCGGGAGTACATCGACGTGTTCGCCTGGAATTATGAAGACATGCCAGGTCTCGATCCAAATGTAGTGGTGCATCGTCTCAACATTAAGCCAGAAGTCAAACCAGTCAAACAACAACAACGACGGTTTCGTCCGCAAATGATGGAGGCGATCGAAGCTGAAGTCAAAAAGCTTGTCGACTCAGGATTCATTCGGGAAGAACAACATCCAGAGTGGCTTGCCAATATTGTCCCGGTCCTTAAGAAGAACGGGAAGATCAGGATATGCATCGACTTCAGGGACCTCAATGCTGCTTGTCCAAAAGATGATTTTCCTCTTCCCATCACGGATGTTATCATCGATAACACGTGCGGGTTCGAGAGGATGTCTTTCATGGATGGCTTCTCTGGTTACAACCAGATAAAGATGCATCCAGATGATGAAAAGCACACCGCGTTCCGAACACCTCTTGGCGTATTCTGCTACACAGTCATGCCCTTCGGCTTGAAGAATACAGGTGCTACATATCAACGAGCTATGTCGAAGATCTTTCAGGAGCATCTCCGAAAGACCGTCGAATGCTACGTGGATGATCTGGTCGTGAAAAGTCGTGATAAGAAAGATCACATCAAAGACTTGAAGACCATGTTCGACTTGATGCGGGCCCATCAGTTGAACATGAACCCTACCAAGTCTTTCCTCGGAATGTCCAGTGGCAAATTCCTGGGAATCGTCGTCACCACCAAAGGTATTCACATTGATCCGGATAAAGTGAAGGCGATCAATGAATTGCAACCTCCGAGGAACCTCAAAGAGCTCAGAGGACTACAAGGGCGATTGGCTTATATCCGTCGGTTTATCTCGAACCTTTCGGGGAAATGCCAACCGTTCTCCAGGCTCACAAAGAAGGGCATGTCATTCGTATGGGACGATGCTTGCCAAAAGGCATTCGAGAATATTAAAGAATATCTCTCGAAACCTCCCGTACTCGTTGCACCGAAATCGGGCAAACCGTTCTTGATTTATGTCAAGGTGACGAGCCACTCATTAAGTGCATTGCTTGCACAAGATGACGATAACGGTCACGAGCAGGCAGTGTATTACTTAAGCCGAACAATGGTAGGTGCTGAATCTCGATATCCCATGATTGAGAGAGAATGCCTCGCCTTAGTGTTCGCCATCCAGAAAATGCGGCATTACTTGGTTGGACAGACCATCTATGTCATCTCCAAAGTTAACCCAGTCCGGGTGTTCATGACTCAGCCGGCTTCCATGAGTTGGCGGTTAGCAAAATGGGTCTTACTCTTGTCCCAATACGATCTGCACTTCAAACAGCAGAAGTCAGTAAAAGGGCAAGCCATCTGTGATCTTCTTGCAGCCAATCCAACCACGGATACGGCCGAGATATACGACGACCTACCTGATGAAACCCACGAAGTCAACGCAACCTCGCACCAACATGTGTGGCATTTGTACTTCGACGGCGCTTCACGAGCAACTAATGTCACAAGTACTCCTGGATGTTCTAAGGTCTCCTCCGGAGTTGGAGTCGTCTTAGTTTCCCCAGGAAAACACGTGATGCCTCGAGCCTACTCATTAACCGAGCCATGCTCGAATAATGTAGCAGAGTATAACGCACTGATTATAGGGCTCAATTTCGCCAAAGAGCTGGGGGTTGAGTATCTCGAAGCTTTCGGTGATTCTCAACTGATAGTCAAACAAGTTCAAGGAGAGTATGAAGTCCGAAGCCAGGATTTAATACCATACCATAAGATGGCGGTGGAACTAGCGGAATCGTTTGAAGGATTCTTCATCGAGCACATCCCACGGTTACAGAACACCTACGCAGATGCGTTAGCAGCTTTAGCTGTATCTCTAGCACAGCCACCCGGGACAGAACAATTTGTCACGGTAAGAACTCACCAACTCTTAGTGCCGCTCTATGATGAAAATGGCAGGGAAGAAGAAGTTCAGGAGGTGCGCACAACTCAGGATGAATTCGAACCCCGAGATTGGCGTTTCCCCATCATCGACTACGTCCTACATGGAATCTTGCCAGAAGACGTGAAGGAGAGAGAGTCAATCAGACGAAGAGCTCCAAGATTCTACTATAATACGGAGAATCAAACGTTATATCGCAGGGGGTACGATGGACTGCTAGCACGTTGCCTATCGACCAAGGAAGCTGAAGAAGTCCTTAGAGAGGCGCATGAAGGAGCGTGTGGCGCACACCAGCCTGGCCCCAAGCTTTATGATCGCATCAGAAGAATGGGGTACTTTTGGCCTTTCATGATGAGTGATGCAATCACATACGCTCGAAAGTGTCACGCATGTCAAGTACACGCGAATTATATGCACTAACCTCCGGAGCATCTGCATCCTTCGGTTACATCATGGCTGTTCGAGACTTGGGGAATGGACATTGTTGGTCCTATAAATCCCCCGTCAATCAAAGGTGACCGGTTCATCCTGGCAATCACCGATTACTTCTCCAAATGGGCTGAAGCAGTTCCACTCAGAGAAGTTAAAATGAGCAACGTCATTGTATTCATCAAGCACCATATCATCTACCAGCACGGTGTTCCAAGACGAATCATACACGACAACGGTCCTCAATTTATCAGCAACGCCTTCGTAAGGTTCTGCGAAAAGTTCAAAATTCAGGACATCTCGTCAACGGCTTATAATCCCACAGCAAACGGATTAGCTGAAGCCTTTAACAAGACTATCATAAAGCTCTTGTCAAAGCTTGTGAAAAATAACAAGCGAGATTGGGATGATAAGCTCGGCGCAGCTCTATGGGCCTATCGTACCACGGTGCGTACACCAACCGGCGCAACCCCGTATTCATTGGTATACGGATGTGAAGCCGTTCTCCCTTTGGAAATCCAAATTCCATCTCTTCGGATCGCCCTCGCAACCCAGATGACGACCTAAGAACAACATCAGAAACGCCTCGAAGAACTCGAGATGCTCGATGAGAAGCGTCTGGAAGCTCAACAGCATATTAAGTTTTACCAAGCCAGAATTTCTCGAGCCTTCGACAAAAAAGTTTGACAAAGGAGTTTTAAGGAAGGGGATTTGGTCTTGACTGAAAGGCATCCTATGATCCTTAACTCTAGGAAGAAAGGCAAATTTGAACCCAAATGGGAAGGACCGTTCGTAGTAGAAATAGTTTACTCGAACGACACATATCGCCTAGTCACCAAAGATGGTGACCGGCTCATGATGCCAATAAATGGCAAATTCCTGAAAAGATACTATCCTTAGTATCCTCAGAAAATTTTTGATGCACCGGGAAGTTCCCGGAAGAATACCACATCGGGGTATTCTTAGGGATAACCCGGTCGCTGATGAACAAGAAATCAATGTTCGAATTCCGAATGTTCTTGTTTGTCAGAATCTAACTCTCTCAAGCACTCTTTTGCTGAGATGAGATCTAATCATTCGATGGATTGATCTTCCCTCACGAAACTTTCAGTGGTGCTTGATGATTCATAGTCTCCACCACACAATTTCCCACTTGGTCAAACCTTACTACAGTTAGGACCAAAGCTAAATTCCCCTCTCGATTCGTCCAAAGAACGAGAGGTCCACAAATCGATCGATCAAACCCTTTTACGGTTAGGATCGTCTCAAACTTCCCACTTGGTCAAACCTTACTACAGTTAGGACCACAACCAAAATCCCCTCTCGATTCCTCCAATGAACGAGAGGTCCACATTCAAATCGAGTAACCAAACCTTACGATAGTTAGGGTTATCCGAATCTTTTCGATTCTCGGAGTGGAGATCCCACTCCTAGTTTCACCTGTCGGATTCTGGGGGTGGAGATCCCACCTCGAGTTTCCTTTCCACCTGAAGATAGAATATAAAATTCTTCCTCTTCAGCAATGGGGGTGTTGCTATCAGGCATATAAGTCTCCAACAACGCCAAGTAATGGCGGCAGCTAACTGGAAGACCATACATAGTAGCTCGTGTAGGTACATACAAGCCACTATTCTTCAGATCCTTCTCCCAACGGCCCAAAACGTAACTAGTCATACGGGGCCACCATCCCTTGGGCAATGAAGAAGCCCAGCCATAGCATCGGTACTCCGGGTGAGGCAGCCTTCTCCCAAGGAGAGCCAAACGGTTCCTCACAGTAGGAGCAGCTGCAAACACCTCGCCTGGGGGTGCGGCGTCAAGGCCCATGATCCCGGGTCGAAGGCCACGAACAGGATGATATCCGCCAGAACCAGGGGTCTTTCCATGAGAAACATACCCGCACTGAACCCACGCAGCGTCATCAGTGAGGTGCCAAGACATCCGTCTCTCCACACCCTGTTCCTCCAGGTGAGTAAAAGAACAGTGACGAGGGACGGAAGGAATGTATAAAAGAGCACTCTCCTCAAGAGTTAGCCAGTGCTCCTCGGTGAGGGTCAGTGTGTCGGGATCCTCCACATGATCCCCGAACAGGAAATCCGACTTCTTCAAAGCCTGAGTGGACGAAGCATCCGCGGTAAAAGGAGCATCGGTGATGAGTTGGCGTAAACAATGACGCCCTCCATCCCGTATCAAGCAACAAGATTCGTCTGAACGATCCCTGTCGAACTGCGGGAGCGGATCAATCGCCTGTCTAACAGAAGCCGAAGAGAAGACCTCATGGCTGCAACCGGTGTTCGCATGAGTAGGAAAGCTACCACCGGGAAAATCGACTGCAACGAAGCGAAGGGTCAGAATATCTATCTCATAAAGGCAAAATGAGATTGTTCACGGGATAATTGGCGAAGACGATTTCGAGTGCCCTACACCTAGAGGACGGTATACGTCATCACGTAAATCGCGTGATAACATACACCGACCTATAAAGTGTAAGGCAACACGAGATCGCCCCAATATACCCAAAGACTTGAATTGGCTAAGCAAAACAAGTCTGAAACCTTAACCCCCGCGGGAGGGGTATCGGTTCTTCCGTCATGACCCGCGAGAGGTCAATTTGGGATACAAAAAAAGTATAAAATTCTCACCCCCGAAGAAAGAGGTCACTGGGGACGATGTCGTAGGAGCCTCCTCCTCGCTATGCTGACCCCTGAAGGGTCGAGATCGACGAGGAGACATCACGAACCTGCAGTAAAAAGACAATACATCAGGTACAATATACAAACACGAAATATTGAAAAGGGAAATTAAGCACTTAAACTAAAATCCTATGAATAAATAGGATTTCATAGTTAAAGTCTAATTAAACCTACAAATGTCGTATACGCGAAACGATAATCGTCGTTTTCGCGGTGAATTTTGGTGAAATACCCAAAATACCCCCTCGTGCTCAAGGCCAAATTCAGGTCAAGGACACGCGTGATCTGGGTCGTGGTCATCATATTTGATCATCTAACACCCCGGTATCCCATAACTTTGGTCAAATTCTGCAAATAAGCCCTTTTGCAGAACTTAGCCAATTTTGCATAAAAGCCCCTCCATGAACTTTTGGTTTTGCATCCACATGCCTTTACCAAAAATTCGATCAGGGGTTTGGGGTTTAAACTTTGTGGATTTCAGCCCCAAATTCGTGGCCTTTTTTGCAAATAAGCCCCTTTAAAGTTTTATGGGCTGTTTTGCAAATAAACCCTCAAACAATTATGTGATCCTCTTGCATAAAGCACCCCCTACATTCCTTAACCAAATGAGCACAAATCCAAGCCTCAAATTTTCAGTTCATGTTTGCATAAAAGCCCCCAAAATTTCAGTCCCACGGATTTTACAAACAAGCCCTCCAAATTCTCCTCTTTTGCACAAAATACCCCCGAATCATGATCCATACATGAACCCACTCTACTACAAGCATAAAAATGCAATCTTTACAAAAAAATGAGAAGATTGTAGAGAGGATCTTACCCAAATCAAGAGGTAGAAGAACCCTAGTTTTGAGGGCCAAGATCCAAGCTTTGGAGGGAGAGAATGAAACCCTAGTTGGAGGATGCAATTCCGGCAAGTGGGTACCCGCCAAAAACCCAAAATTTCGTGAGGGATTGATGGGTTCTCAAGAGCAAATCAATGGAGGAACTTGAGAGGGGGA
>BQKN01042369.1:0-16554 GCA_022839385.1 Asparagus kiusianus
ACCCTTCGGTAGTCCTTCCGGCTAATGGCTCCCGACCGCAACCGTGTCATGCATCGGGATACCTCGGCAAGCTGATCCAGGTTGAAGGTGTGCGTCGATCTCGCTCTTCCGGTCATATTAGCCGACACCCTCAGATATTCGTCTTCTTGGCAGACGAACTTCTTCTTGTGGGAACGCCTCGGTGTGGAAATTCTCTCGAACATCGAAACTCTCCTTGGGGTTTGGGCACAGCAGCATTCCGACAGCACCGCTTTGATGATATTGGCGCACGGGCAGTGAGACTCCATATCCTGCACATATTTTTTCTGGGATTTTTCCACACCCCCAGCTCTATAGTACAGCTCATTAGTTTGGTAATTGGAGCAACCTATAGAGCGTTGGCATGTGTTCCCCGGTACAATACCATCCTTATCAGATGAGTATGGTTTTCTTCGGGGATGGGATGCTTTGTTAGCTTTTTCAAAAGTGGCCCGTTCAATTTTACGCTTTTGTGAGCGTAGAAACTGAACGGGCTCTTGTGCTTCGACCCGCAACTCAATGCGGTCAGTGATAGGGGCTTTCCCTTTATCATCTTTCCTGGAGGGGTTGATTCGACCCCCAGTCTGATTTGCAACTAGGGGACCTTTCAATGGTCCCAGTCTTTCCTTGATGGGTACTCTACCTCGATTCACCGGTAAGGGACCGAGGTGACCCTTCAAAGGAACCCTGGGTTTTGAATGATCCCCTTTGTTACCTGGCTCCGTTAAAGGCACCGGATCTGGTTTTGAAGAAGCTTGGGCAGCAACTCCACCTTTTTGTGTTTGAGGCGCTGGTTTTGGCTTTGGCAACCACACCCACTTGCTTGTAGACGGCTTTGTGGTCACCTCTTCTTTCTGCATTCCCTCCGCCTTTTGCAATAGGGCTCGGGCACGCGCAAGCAACGCACGGCGCTTCTTGATTCGCTCCTCAAGCGTGGAGCGGTTCCTCTTGACGCGGATCCACTCACTTGCTTCTGTTTTGGAGGGGGAGTTAGTTGTTCGCCGTTGCTGCTCTTGGCGGCCTCGGGATTTCAGATCCACAGCATAGCGGACTCCGTCCATCGGCTCCAAAGCCTTAGCCATTTGACGAGCAAGATTTTGACGCCGTCTTTGGCGTGTTCTTTTTGATGTGGTTGGAGCAATTTCAGCAATCACCTTTGCGGCGGAAGGGAGATCTGGATCTGTGGCCTCGACCACGCTGAACGACACGAGGCCGTTGCGTGGTGCGGGGGCCACAGCGGCGATAGAATCTTGGAGCTTGGTGCTGGAGGTCCCGCGAACGTTCTTGGAAGAGGACGCCTTCTTATGCTGGTTCGGGGAGGCGGACCTGGAGGAGGAGGAGGAGAGGTACTCTTCGAACTTCTTCTGATCGAACTCGTATTCGATCTCTTCATTCACCCGGATCTTGAAGGCTGGTTGCATCACGACGATCTCGGCGGCGAGATCGTTGGCTCCCACTGTGGTCGCCAGCTTGTTTTCGTCAAAAGTTGCTGTCTTCATTACTCTTTTTTGAGATCTGTTACAACTTCAAGCGTTACAACAGAATTTAAATGAAAACAAATGATTACAACTTTATCAAAAATAAACACGAGATCCCGGTTTGGTGCGGTCTCGCTTGCGTGGGTTGTTGTCCTGTGACGGGGATGTTGATATCCGTGGACCGCCGACTCTTCAGATCCGTTCCGGTAAAATCCGGCAGAGTTTCGTCTATCCGCGAAGGGATATAGAAACAGAACTTCGTCGATCTGCGTGAGATCTCAGAAGTTTAAAGCTTATATCTCGGCTAAAATGAGATAATAGCTCTTCTTAGTGGTCACCGCTAATGGGCAGCACTAAGGATAAGAGAGGGTGGATGAAGAATTGATGAAGGACTCTCACTCCTCGATTCGGCAGGGCTTCGCCGTTCTCTTGAGAACTCCGACTCCTCGCTCCGGCAGGGCTTCGCCGCTTCTCTCTAGAATTTCAGATCTCGAGGATAATCCCAAGATCCAAAATCAGAGCTCCAAAACCAAGGCCCTTTGAATGGAGGCCTAGAGGGCCTATTTATAGGCAAACAAGGGGTGGGGGGGGGAAACCAAGGACACCCCTGGGGTGTCTTGGTTTTGCCAAGACACCCCTCGGGTGTTTCGAGCTTGCCGAGATGCCCCGGGTGCCTCGGTTCAGTCCGAGACTGTCTGCCGTTGTCCCGCCGTTGACTTTTCGTCTCAACTCGGTTTTGAGTGATTTCGGATGCGTTGGAATCTTGACGGCGAGCTCTGTAGGCCCTAAGGGTCGGATAATTAGTGAGGCGAACGGTACACGATGGGCGTTGCTCCTTTTGTAGGTGATTGCGGGGTTTTCGGTTAATCTGTATCCCCGTGATTCTGACGTTCGTTGGCTCACGTAGTTCTTCGGTTCACTTCAGGCACTCACCGACGTCATTTGAACTCTTGTGAACCGGGTAGTGACGTTCAATCGTCGATCGTTAACACTGAGCTGTGAGCGGGGACCTATCGGCAATTTTTGATGCCTACATTTAGTCTTTTCACAGGAGAAAGACGAAGTCTACGTATTCAATATCGTAGCACTAAAAGGGTTAACTCTTTTAGCTTAACGTTACATGCGGAACGGATTTTAAACAATCCGCATGCTAGCCCGACTCAAACGGTAGTCGGTAAAGGCTAATTAAACCCGTTGATGGCTGGGAATTTGCCAAAAATTCTATAAGTACGAGTCATTGACGCATCAATTCTATGGATTGGTCTCGTAACTCGAGTATCTGCCATGCTCCAATACCTTAAGAGCTTAAACTGTGTATACTCCAGCAAACGTACGAGTATAAACTGTGTCAAACGTCGAACAGCGCATCACAATGAAGCCTGGACGCCGGACAACGCGTCGCAATGAAGCTCAAATGCCGGACGACGCCGTCAATCGATGATCAGTTCTATGTTGAAGCAACCAACTCGAGCTAAAAAATCAAGAAATTAAGAATCGGTTTCAAGTTCAAAATCCCGACAACGGTCAGACAATAAATGCAGCACCGGAACCCTTACAGACGTTCGACAAAGCACCGAATAGCCTGAAGGAATTGATGGAATCCAGAACAGAAGCCATTCCAAAGTCCCGCTACACCGACTGAAGGTTGGGACAATCACATCCAAAGTATTCCAGACTCTTCTATAAAAGAACGAGGCTGAAATACTTTGGAGGGGGTATCTGTAGGCGTATAAAATTGCCTATAGGTCCCACAACACAGCTCGACACGGTGATTCGACAAATCAACGAACCATCGAGTGACGAAGCGACGAGGTTAACAAATTGCACGCAAACAATGTCAATCGCGTGCGGAATCAATCCAACGGTTCGGGGAGTCAATGAGTCATCTATACAAATGCAGACTCGGACGAATCGTGATCGAATCGAAATCAAGCTTCGGATTCGAACTCAAAAGTGGGTTTACTGCCTAATCAGGAATCGGATCAACAAATCAAATCCGAACAAGTCAACCACACAACCGAATCAAAGTCCAAATCAACAACGAATCGGAGTCCGAACAACGGAGAACCGGAAACAACGGGAAACGACGAAACGGACAAACACCCGGGGACTCGGCCTAAACCGAGCCACCCCAAGGTGGCCGGCAAACCCCCCCCCCTCGTGTGTTGTTTTGCACGTGCTCGTATGCACAGTGAGAGGCTATAAATAGAGGGATTTGGGTTCATTTTAAGAGGTTGGATTTTGGAGGAGGCGAAGCCCTGCAGGATTGAAATCTCAGATCTAAACAAGATTCAAACTTTAAGACTTCGAAGACTTGCTCATCCGGATCTGGTGCTCGGCGATCATCAACGCCAAATAAGGCAGGAGTTCGAGAGGACCGGATCCCAGATCTATGTGGTTACACTCCGGATCTAAGCTTGGTTCTTAGATCCTGAGATTCGAGCGGTCGTTTCCTTGGTGAAACGATCCCTCCCGGCTATTATCTCCTTGGTAGGATAATACCCGTAATACTGCGTAGATCCGACCGGATCTAGATCTCGCGGTGGTCCACGGCAAACAACCCCGGCGTAGGCAAAGAGCCCATCAAAGCGAGTGACCGCAAAACAGGAGCTCGCGATTCGTTCGACAAAGAAGGAAACAAGTTGTAATTTTTCTTTATTTATATTTTGATTTTCATTGTAACCGGCTCTTATAAAAAGACCGGATCTTTGTAATTCGATAAACGATTATTAAAGTGTACAATGATATCAACAATGAAGAAAGCAACGAATTTTCCCACGAACATTCGCGGCTTGGAGGAGCTGTCATTCATTGTTTGTTGAGGCTGTTTGCCTCTCTTGTTCTTCAGATCCGCGTCGTAGCGGATTCCGTCAGTGGACTCCAACGCCTTTGCGAATTGCCACGCCAGGCGTTAATGTCGCCTCTGGCGGGCTCTCTTTGAAAGAGTCGCTACGCCTTCAGCGACGGAGGAATTGGCCAAAACAGATCTGACCTGGTTGGAGGTCGGTGGAACTTCACCCGATGCAACTTCGGCATCAATCGGGGTGAGATCCTTGTTGGTATTCTCTACTTCTTCATACCAACGGACTTTTCTCCTGGAGGAGAACTTCTTGGACTTGCGGGGGGAGGTGGATCCGAACGAGGATGACAGATACTCCTCAAACTTTATTTGGTCGAATTCATACTCGACCTCCTCCTCGACCGGGATTGAGATCCGCGGCTGCGACGCAACGATCTCGGCAGCGAGATCGGTGGCTCCCACTGTGGTCGCCAGATTGTTCACGGGAAAAATTATTTTCATTGAAGTCATTGTTTTCTCAAGCAACAGTTTATTGGTTACAAAAGATCCGGTCTTTTTATAAGATCCGGTTACAACAAAATCAAAGAAAAATAAAAAAGATTACAATTTTCCTTTTTTGTGGAACAAATCGTAAGATCCTGTTTTGCGGTCTCTTGCTTGTGTGGGTTCTTCACCTACGCCGGGGTTAATCCGTGGACCACCGCGCGATCTTGATCCGGTCAGATCTACACGATATGACGGGTGTTGTTTCACCAAGGAAATAACAGCCGGGGGTATTATTTCACCAAGGAAATAATAGCCTCAAGTAATCGAAATCGACCAAGTAAAATCGATACTCTTCTCGGGATCAAAAACCAAGTTTTGATCCGGAGGGTAACCGTGTAGATCTCAGATCTGATCTCTCTCGAACTCCTGCCTTGTTTGGTGTGGATGATCGCCAAGAACCAGATCTAAAAATTCAAGTCTTCAAAGCTTCAAAACTCTGAGGTCTAGATCTCAATCCAGCAGAGCTTCGCCTTCAAAAATTCCAACCTCTCAAACAATGAACCACCAAGCCTATTTATAGGCACTCAAAACCAGATCTGCCACCAAGCCACCAAAAGGTGGCTCGGCCGGCCACCTTGGTGGCTCGGCCACCGAGCCACCTTGGTGGCTCGCCGAGCCACCTAGAGGTGGCTCGGTTTTGGCCGAGCCCTCCAAGTGTTGGTTGTTTCGTCGTTTTTCGGTTTCACGGTTTATCCGAACTCTGATTTGTTGATCTGGACTCTGATTTGGTAGTCCGGATCCTGATTTGGCAGTAAATATGCTTCGGTGTTCGAGTTCGTTAACCTCGTCGCCTCGTTAATCTGCTTCGTCGCGTCTTACTTAGCCTCGATATTGTGGTTTAACGATCATGCTTGGATTCATCGTCCGATAGTTTGTTGGTTTGTCGAATCATCGTGTCGAGCTGTGTTAAGGGACCTATAAGCAGTTTTATACGCCTACAAGCATCACACAATTTTACAGACCAATCTTTTCTATTATGATTAACTATTTTTTCTAAAATTTGTTTGATCTGCCTGTTTGTGACCTTTAGTTGTCCACTGGTGTAGGGGTGATAAGGAGTTGACAATTTGTGTGTGATTGAATATTTCCTCGTCAGAGCCTCGAAAGAACAGTTACAGAAATGTGTACCGTTATCACTGATGATCACTCGAGGTACTCCAAACCGGGCAAAAATGTTCTCTTTCAAAAACTAGATAACGACCTTGTTGTCATTAGTTTTGCATGCTACCGCCTCAACCCATTTTGACATGTATTCAACGGCTACTAGAATGTAGACATTTTCAAAGGAATTTGGAAATGGTCCCATAAAATCGATACCCCATAGATGAAAAAGTTCAACGGATAAAATGGGGTGTAGGGGCATTATATTTCTTCTAGTGACCTTCCCTAAAAGCTGACAGCGGTTATAGGTTTTGTAAAACTATAAATGAATCCTTGAAGAGAGTAGGCCAATACAGCCCAGATTAGAGAACTTTTTCAGCTGTTTTTCTCGGGCCAAAGTGGCCCCCACAGGCTTGCTCATGACAAAAGGATAAAACACTCCTAGTTTCTTCCGTGGGAACACACCTCCTAAAGATCTGGTTAGGACAGTATTTGAACAGATATGGATCATCCCAGTAAAAGTATTTTACTTGGGAGAGAAAACGGGATCTATCATGTTTGGACCAATGAGAAGGGATCTGGTTCATGACTATGTAATTCACAATGTCGGCGAACCAGGGAACAGATTGGATTTCTATGAGTTGTTCATCAGGGAAATGCTCATTGATTAGAACGGTTGATGTTGGTGCATTTGGGAGTCGAGAGAGGTGATCTGCTACGGGGTTCTCTGTTCCCCTTCTGTCAAGAATTTGAATGTCAAACTCTTGAAGAAGGAGAATCCATCTAATGAGCCGTGCTTTAGCATCCTTTTTGGTCAAAAGATACTTTAGTGCGGCATGATCAGTGAAAACTTTGGTTAAGGAACCAATGAGGTAGGACCTGAATTTTTCTAAGGCAAAGACTACAACCAAAAACTCTTTCTATATGACTGAGTAATTTTGTAGGGCATCATTCAGAGTCCTACTGGCGTAGTAGATCATATGCGGTTTTCCATCAAACTGTTGTCCTAAGATAGCACCAATCGCAGAATCAGATGCATCACACATCAGTTCGAAGGGTAAGGTCCAATCCGGTGCATGAATGATAGGAGCTGTGGTTAGCTCCTTTTTCAGATATTCGAAAGCTTTGAGGCAGTCGTGGGAGAAGACAAATGATGTATCCTTGGCTAAAAGATTGGTCAAGGGTCTAGCAATTTTGCTGAAATCCTTGATGAAACGTCGGTAAAAACCAGCATGACCAAGAAACGATCTGACATATTTGACTGTTTTGGGAGGAGGGAGATTGGAAATGAGATCTACCTTAGCTTTGTCCACTTCGATTCCCCTATCGAAACTACATGTCCTAAGACAATGCCTTGTTTGACCATGAAATGACATTTCTCCCAATTGAGAGTCAGATTTTTCTCCTTACACCGTTCTAGGACCAGTTTAAGATGATGCAAACATTGGGAAAATGTGTCACCAAATTAGAAAAGTCATCCATGAAAATTTTGAAAAATCGCTCTACCATGTCAGAAAAAATACTGATCATGCAACGTTAGAATGTGGCCGGTGCATTACACAGGCCAAAAGGCATGCGTCGGTATGCGAATGTTCCATACGGGCAAGTGAAGGTGGTTTTCTCCTGATCTTCGGGAGCAATAGGGATTTGATTGTAACCTGAATATCCATCCAGAAAATAGTAGAACTCGTGTCCTGCTAAACGCTCTAACATTTGGTCAATGAAAGGAAGAGGGAAGTGATCTTTCCGAGTGGCTAAGTTGAGTTTTCTGTAGTCAATGCAAACTCGCCATCCAGTTTGGATCCGAGTGGGAATCAGCTCATTAGCCTCATTTTGAATCACGGTAATCCCAGATTTCTTTGGAACAACTTGGACTGGACTCACCCATGAACTATCAAAAATGGGATAAATGATCCCATGATCGAGACATCTCAGAATGTCTTTCCTAACGGCTTCTTTCATCACTGGGTTTAACCTACGTTGAGCATTTCTAGTAGGTTTGGCATCATCTATCAAATGGATTCGGTGTTGAACAATGGTTGGACTAATCCCTTTGATATCAGCTATGATCCATTCAATGGCTTCCCTATTCTCTCTTAAAACAGCTAAGAGAGCTTCCTTTTGACCGGTAGTCAACTCAGAAGAAATGATAACTGGTAAGGACTCGTTCTCCCCTAAGTAGGCATACTCTAAATTTTCGGGTAGAGGTTTGAGCTCTAACTTAGGGGGTTCCTCCACAGATGGGCGAAGCTGGACTCGGGGTTCTATCTCTAAAGGTTCTCGTTGCCAGCCAACAGCAAAAACATGATTGATCAGTGGTTCTATCTCTAGTTCGTCATCAGAAAGCTCCTCAATCATTAAATCAGATGCATTTGAATCAGACTCACACTCTCCCTCTTGTTGTTCACTGGATATTCCTTGAATGAAATTCACTTCCATGGGTTCAGCAGATGGATCACTAGGTTATCTCCCTAAGTTGAAAATATTGAGATCAACAGTCATATTCTCAAAAGATAGTTTCATCTGACCGGTTCTACAACTTATCAAAGTGTTTGAGGTGGCTAAGAACGATCTTCCTAGAATGACAGGGATTTGACTTTTGAGATTGGAAACGGGCTGCGTTTCCAAGACAATAAAATCAACAGGGAAAATAAACTCTCCAACTTTGATCAGAACATCATCTACCTCTCCTTTGGGAATTTTTACAGTTCTATCAGCTAACTGTAGAGTGCATCTTGTAGGTTTAAGTTCTCCTACACCTAGCTGTTGATAGACCGAATAAGCAAGGAGGTTGACGCTGGCTCCCAAGTCTAGAAGTGCCTTATCAATGTGAGTGCTGCCTATGACGCATGGAATTGAGGGACAACCAGGGTCCTTGTATTTCAACGACATGGGTTTTGAAAAAATTTCACTGAGGTTGGCAGCTAAGAAGACTTTCTTGGGGACATTGGTGGTTCTTTTCTTAGTGCATAAGTCCTTCAAGAACTTTGCATAAGAGGAGATTTGTTCGATTGCAACTAGGAGAGGGATGTTGATCTTGACCTGTTTAAACGTTTCTAGGATTTTCTCAACCTGCGGGGAGTTTTTCCTAGGTTTGAGTCTATCTGGAAAGGGGGTTATTCGCGGGAAAAATTGTTTTCTTCATTGAAGTCATTGTTTTCTCAAGCAACTGTTTTTCGGTTACAAAAGATCCGGTCTTTTTATAAGATCCGGTTACAACAAAATCAAAGAAAAATCAAAAGATTACAACTTTCCTTTTTTGTGGAACAAATCGCAAGATCCTGTTTTGCGGTCTCTTGCTTTTGTGGGTTCTTCGCCTCCACCGGGGTTAATCCGTGGACCACCGCGCGATCTAGATCCGGTCAGATCTACACGGTATGACGGGTATTATTTCATAGAGGAAATAATAGCCGGGGGCATTAGTTCACCAAGGAAATAATCGCCCGAAGTAATCGAAATCGACCAAGCGAAATCGATACTCTTCTCGGGATCAAAAACCAAGTTTTGATCCGGAGGGTAGCCGTGTAGATCTCAGATCTGATCTCTCTCGAACTCCCGCCTTGTTTGGTGTGGATGATCGCCAAGAACCATATCTGAAAGTTCAAGTCTTCAAAGCTTCAAAACTCCAAGGTTCAGATCTCAATCCAGCAGAGCTTCGCCTCTAAAAATTCTAACCTCTCAAACAATGAACCACCAAGCCTATTTATAGGCACTCAAAACCAGATCTGGGCTCAGATCTGGGCCCAGATCTGGGCTTGGCCCTAGGTGGCTCGGTGAGCCACCTAGGTGGCTCGGCTTTGGCCGAGCCACCTAGGAGTGGCTCGGTTTCGACCGAGCCCTCCAGGTGTTTGCCGTTTTATCGTTTTTCGGTTTCGTGTTTTATCTGAACTCAGATTTGGCATTCCGGATCTTGATTTGGTAGTAAATCCGCCTTGGTATTTGAGTTTGAGTCCGGATCCGATCTTGATTTGATCTTGATTCGTTCGAGTCCGCTCCTGATCTTGATTGATGTGGTGGACCCTACGGTTGGATGACTCGTTGATTCATCGACCCGTTGATTGGGCATGCGATTGGATGTATTCTGTTGTTTGCGTGCGGTTCGTTAAACTCGTCGCCTCATTAATCCGCTTCGTCGCGTCTCACTTGGCTTTGGTGTTGTGGTCTAACGATCATGCTTGGGTATATCACCCGATGGTTTGTTGGTTTGTCGAATCACTATGTCGAGCTGTGTTAAGGGACCTATAAGCAGTTTTATACGCCTACAGATACCCCCTCCAAAATATTTCAGCTTCATTCTTTTATAGAAGAGTCTGGAATACTTTGGATATGATTGTCCCAACCTTCAATCGGTGTAACGGGACTTTGGAATGGCTTCTATTCTTGATTCCTTCAATCCTCCAGGTTATTCGGTGCTTTGTCGAATGTCTGCGAGGGTTCCGGTGCTGCATTTATTGTCTGACCATTTGTCGGAATTTTGAACTTGAAGTCAACTCCTGATTTTCTAATCTTTAGCTCGTGTTTGTTGTTTCAACATGGAACTGACCATCGATTGTTGGCGTTGAGTCTTCATTGTGACGTGTTGTCTGGCGTTTGAGCTTCATTGTGACGCGTTGTCCGGCGTCTGAGCTTCATTGTGACGTGTTGTTCGGCGTCTGAGCTTCATTGTGACGCGTTGTCCGGCGTCTGTCACAGTTTATACTCGTACGTCTGCTGGAGTCTACACAGTTTAAGCTCTTAAGGAATTAGAGCGTGGCAGATACTCGAGTCACGAGACCAATCTACGAAGTTGATGCGTCAATGACTCGTATTTATAGAATTTTTGGTAAATTCTCAGCCATCAACGGGTTTGATAAGCCTTTACCGACTATCGTTTGAGTCGGGCTAGCATGCGGATTGTCTAAATCCGTTCCGCATGTAACGTTGTGCTAAAAGAGTGAATTCTCTGAGACTTTGTGCTATGATGTTGAATACATAGGCTTCGCCATTGTTATGGGAATAGGCTACCCGGCAACGCGTGTTAGGCGTTGACTTTAGGATTTTTGGCTAACCCCCAGCCCTCAACGGATTTGATTAGCCTTTACCGACTACCGTTTGAGTCGGGCTAGCATGCAGATTGTCTAAATCCGTTCTGCATGTAACGTTGTGCAAAGAGAGTGAATTCCCTAAGACTTGCTGCTACGACTTTGAATACGTAGACTTCGCCATTGTTATGAGAATAGGCTACCCAGCAACGTGTATTAGACGCTGACTTATCCCTACTTAGGCTTTGGGATAAAGGTCCCCAGAATCAGGTTCTGGTATCTTCTTGGATAGTAAAAGACTAACCTGGCGATGCGTGTTAGGCGTCGGCATATCCTTTCTTAGGATTCAGGATGAAATTCACCATGCGTGTAAGGCATGGATTTTGGTGTTATTAATAACAACCTGCCACAATGTTGAATATGTGGGCGGGTGTTCTTTTTAACGGTTAAGAACTAACCGGCAGCGCGGGTTAGGCACAGACTTATCCCTGCTTAGGTTTCAGGATAGGATACCCCAGAATCGAACTCTGGTGTCTTTTTCTACGGAGAAAGACTAAACCGGCAGCGCGTGTTAGGCGCAGACTTATCCCTACTTAGGATTCGAGATAAACTTCCTAGGATGAATCCCAGATTGATAAATTCTTGGAAAAGGTTGGGAAAGGAAGAATTTTATATTCTATTTCCCGGTCTTCTTTTAGGGTGAAGGCGAACCCGATACGGGAGAGGAAGAATTTTATATTCCATCTCCCAAAGCTGAAGAGGAAGAATTTTATATTCTATCTTCAGATGCAAAGGAGACTCGGGGTGGGATCTCCACCCCCAGAATCCAGAAAGGTGAAACTATAAGTGGGATCTCCACTCCGAGAATCGGACAGATTCGGATAATCCTAACTGTTGGAAGGTTTGATTACCGAACTAAAGGTGAATTCCTCGTTTATTAAGAATGAATTATGGTTTTGGCCCTAACTGTAGGAAGGTTTGACCAAGCGGGAGTTTGAGTTGACCCTAACTAAGGTTTGATCACTTGATTTGAAAGTAGACCTCTCGTTCATTGAAGGAATCGAGAGGGGATTTTGGTTTTGGCCCTAACTGTCGGAGGTTTGACCGAATGGGAGGTTTGAGACGATCCTAACTGTAGGAAGGTTTGATCGCTCAATTTGTGGGCCTCTCGTTCATTAAAGGAATCAAGAGGGGATTTTGGTTGTGGCCCTAACTGTAGGAAGGTTTGACCAAGTAGATAGTGAGAGTGAGAATTAAAAATCATAGTAGGAGTGTTGACTTGTACAAATCACTCAGAATGAATTCTTGGTGTTAAGTTATAAGGACTTAACACGAAGGGGTTTGACAATTCGTCAAGGATTGATATCAAAATTCCAAGTATTATATCCGGACTCTAACAATGGGAGTGTTGAGTGCACAGATACATCAAAAGTTTGAGTGAATTTAACCGAAAGGAATTTTAGTGGACCGACTGTCAATTAATTTGATCAGTGAGGGTTTTTATGGTGGAAGACTGTGAGTTGTCAAACACCAATGGAAATCTTGTGAGGGAAGATTGATCCAACGAAGTGATCGAACCTCGTCTCAGCAAAAGAGTGTTCGGAAATCACAGTGGGGGTTTAGTGTTTATCACTTTGTTTACAATGATCGGGTTATCCCTAAGAAAATTACATATAGTATTCTTCCGGAAACTTCCCGTTACATGAATCATCCACCCCCAGCTTCTTCGCAAAACTGGGTTTATCATTGCATCTGGTTGTATGATCGGGTTATCCTTAAGAATATTACGTATAAAATTCTTCAGGAACTTCCCGTCAACGGTAGGAAACAGTTTAGACTCATATACCTACTGGAGTATCAGGGAGCAGTTTAACCTCTTATACCGGTCGGAGGATTGAGAAGCAGTTTATACTCTTATACTTGTCGGAGTCTTCATTCGACTTAATTGAGAGATATAACGCCGGCTTCAACCAAGGTTTGGATGCTATTCTTGAGAGTAAAGCAATCCTTAGTGGGATGAAGGATCCTCCTGTGATACGCACAGTACTTTGGATCCGCAGTATTGTCAGCTTCCTCCTGATTGACGATAGGTGGTAGCTTGATCTTGTTGTTTTCAAGGAGGGATTCGAAGATGGCTGGAACGTCTTCGTCCTTGAAGGAATACTCTTTTTGGAGTTTCGGATCCGAGGTCTTTTGATGCCTTCGGGGTTGTTGTTGTGATATTTGATTATCACCAACAGCAGCTGTAGGTGCCTTGCCTTTACCACAGGAGGCGAAGTTCGAGTTCGGAGGATTAGTCGTCGATTGGCTCCTCTCGGCCTTCTTCCTTCGGAGGAAGCGTTCGGCTTGTTCACCGCGCACCTTCAAGTCTTTCCAAGTGTTAGACGGTGTTGTCCCCATTGCTTCCAACACGTCCAATGCGAGGTTGTTGTGGCAAGTCTGAAGAATGAACTCCTCAGTGATCGGGTCCCGACAGTTCATTTCCTTGTTCCGGAACCTTTTGACGAAGGTATCAACCAATTCCCCGTCTTTCTGTTTCTCGTCAAGCAACGACCCGATGGATATCTCGGTGTCGTCGTCAAAGAAGTTGGTGAGGAATTTAGTCTCCATGTCATCCCAGCTATTCACACTTCCTGGCTTGAGGTGGCGATACCAATCGAAGGCGGCTCCACGAAGAGTGCCAACGAAGGACCGTACCATCAGAGGCTCATTACCAGAAATAACCCCTAAGTGTGATTTGAAGTAAATCAAATGCTGAGTGGGTGAACCCTTCCCATCAAACGGCGTGAAGTTAATTAGATTGAACTTCGCCGGATACGGGATTGATTCCCATTCTCTTGGGTATGGACAAGGAATGCCCGTCTTCTTCATCTCTTGAGCGAAAATCAACGTATTGATTTTGCTCTCGAGGTTTTTAATCTTCAAATTTTTACCTATATTTTCGTTGGCATTCTCTTTACCACCCCCTGCATTGACAGGAGGATTATTGGCATTGTGAGCTTCATCCGCATGTGCGTCCTCATCTTCCTGATTAACCTGGTTATGACGACTTGGTTCGCCTTGTCGGTTTGTCAATGCTTGGATTTGTTGGTCATGCATTTCTCTCATATTCTGCATGGCCATCTGCATTTCGAACCTGAAGCTCTCCTGTTGTTTGGCCATGGTTTCTTCGAGCATCTTGGCCACTTGCTTCGCGCTTATCATAAGTGACTCGCGGGGTTGTCCTTCGCTGGACACTGTATTATCTGATGCGACCGCAGAGCCGGCATCTGATTCTTCATCTTCTGACGGTAATCTTGTCCGAATCCTACCATAAGTTGCTCGTATGATGGCTCCAGACTGTAGATGGGTTACACGCCGGGGTACTTCCAGAATCGACTCGGGATTATTCCGTGTCGATGTCCCTTTGCTAGTCATATTAATGGTGACCCTCGGAAATTCTCCATCTTCGACTATCGTTCTTCTTCGTTAGAAACGCCTAGGCCTTGGTTTTGGCGTTTCGGTACTGAGCCTTTCGAAAACCGAAGTTCTTTCGGGGACTGTCTTGATGCAGTTGCACTCAGACAATACTGCTCGAATGAGTTTGTAACAGGGGCACTGAGTTTTTAGTTTTCGAGGACTCCTTTTCCTGGTTTTACTCGTACCCCCAACACAATAGTACAACTCGTCGGTTTGAAGGTCGGAGTAACCTATCGTGTGTTGGCACGACTTCTCAGGTATAACGCCATCATCATCAGACGGCAATGCTTCCTTCTGAGAGCGAACTGCCTTCTTTGGGCTTTCAAGAGTCACGCGTCTCGAAACACGTCTTTGTGGGCGTGAGTTCTCGGCGGGCTCTTGGACTTCAATGCACAAACTGGTGCGCGTAGTTGCCATGAACTCCTTGTCATGTTGAGGGTGGCGGCGACCCCCAGCATGTTGAGTCATTCGGGGCTTCTTTATCGGGCCCAAATGTTCTTGAACTGGAGCTTCGCATCGCTCAACGGGAAGTGGACCGAGGCGCTCCAAAACTAACCTCCTCCTTTGGGATGGTTCGGGAGGTTGAACTTGTTTTGAAGGCTGCAATGATTGTTCCTTAGCCTGAGTTGCCGCTTCAGACTTCGGCCTCCATACTTGGCGGGTTGGTGGCGGCTTTTTGGCCACTTCTTTCTGCAGTCTTCTGCGGGCTTCTTGGACTTGAGCCCGTGCCTGCGCTGACAGTGCGCGGCGCTTGCGAATGCGCTCATCCAGTGTCGAACGATTCCGTTTGACACGGATCCATTCATTCGTTGGCGGCTTGGAGGAGCTACCATTCATTGGTTGTTGAGGCTGTTTGCCTTTCCTGTTCTTCAGATCCGCGTTGTAGCGGATTCCGTCAGTGGACTCCATCGCCTTTGCTAATTGCCGTGCTAGGCGTTGACGTCGACTCTAGCGGGCTCTTTTTGAAAGAGTCGCTACGCCTTCAACGACGGAGGAATTGGCCAGAACAGATCTGACCTGGTTGGAGGTTGGTGGAACTTCACCCGATGCAACTTCGGCATCAATCGGGGTGAGATCTTTGTTGGTATTCTCTACTTCTTCATACCAACGTACTTTTCTCCTGGAGGAGAACTTCTGAGATTTCTTGGACTTGCGGGGGGAGGTGGATCCGGACGAGGATGACAGATACTCCTCGAACTTTTGTTGGTCGAATTCATACTCAACCTCCTCCTCGACCGGGATTGACATCCGTGGCTACGACGCAACGATCTCGGCAGCGAGATCGGTGGCTCCCACTGTGGTCGCCAGATTGTTCGCGGAAAAAAAAATTTTCTTTATTGAAGTCATTATTTTCTCAAGCAACTGTTTTTCGGTTACAAAAGATCCGGTCTTTTTATAAGATCCGGTTACAACAAAATCAAAGAAAAATCAAAAGATTACAACTTTCCTTTTTTATGGAACAAATCGCAAGATCCTGTTTTGCAGTCTCTTGCTTTTGTGGGTTCTTCGCCTGCTCCGGGATTAATCCGTGGACCACCGCGTGATCTAGATCCGGTCAGATCTACATAGTATGATAGGTATTATTTTGCGGAGGAAATAATAGCCGGGGGATTAGTTCACCAAGGAAATAATCGCTCAAAGTAATCGAAATCGACAAAGCGAAATCGATACTCTTCTCGGGATCAAAAACCAAGTTTTGATCCGGAGGGTAGTCGTGTAGATCTCAGATCTGATCTCTCTCGAACTCCTATCTTGTTTGGTGTGGATCATCGCCAAGAACCAGATCTGAAAGTTCAAGTCTTCAAAGCTTCAAAACTCCAAGGTTTAGATCTCAATCTAGCAGAGCTTCGCCTCCAAAAATTCCAACCTCTCAAACAATGAACCACCAAGCCTATTTATAGGCACTCAAAACCAGATCTGGGCTCAGATCTGGGCCCAGATCTGGGCTTGGCCCTAGGTGGTTCGGTGAGCCACATAGGTGGCTCGGCTTTGGCCGAGCCACCTAGGAGTGGCTCGGCTTTGGCCGAGCTACCTAGGAGTGGCTCGGTTTCGACTGAGCCCTCCAGGTGTTTGTCGTTTTATCATTTTCCGGTTTCGCGGTTTATCTGAACTCTGATTTGGCATTCCGGAT
>BQKN01042370.1:0-22119 GCA_022839385.1 Asparagus kiusianus
GGATTGCAAGGGCGTTTAGCTTACATCCGGCGGTTCATTTCAAATCTCTCTGGGAAGTGCCAGTCGTTCTCTAAACTAAACAAGAAAGGTGTGTCGTTTATTTAGGACGACGCCTGCCAAAAAGCACTCGAAGATATCAAGACGTATCTGACGAATCCTCCTGTTCTTATCGTACCAAAATCAGGTAAACCGTTCTTGATATACATCAAGGCGATGAACCATTCGATAAGTGCTTTATTAGCACAAGACGATGATAATGGTCACGAACAGGCAGTTTATTATTTAAGTCGGACTTTGGTAGGCGCTGAGTCCCGATATCCGATGATCGAGAAAGAATGCCTCGCATTGGTATTTGCAGTACAAAAGATGCGGCATTACTTGGTCGGACAAACGATTTACGTTATCTCTAACGTTAATCCAGTACGGGTTTTTATGACGCAACCGGGTTTGATGAATTAGCGGTTAACGAAATGGGCCCTTCTCTTGTCTCAGTATGATCTACACTTCAAACAGCAGAAGTCGGTCAAAGGACAAGCGATCTGTGATCTTTTGGCGGCAAGCCCAACAACAGATACTGCAGAAGTATATGATGACTTGCCGGATGAAACCCACGAGGTTAACACCACATCGCATCAACAAGTATGGCAATTATACTTTGATGGTGCTTCGAGAGCAGTTAATAAGGCAGTAACCCCTGGATGTCCTAAAGTCTCCTCTGGGGTTGGAGTTGTCTTAGTTTTCCCGGGGAAGCATGTGATGCCTCGGGCTTATTCATTGACTGGTCCGTGCTCCAATAATGTAGCCGAGTACAACGCGCTCCTTATTGGACTCAGTTTCGCCAAGGAGCTGGGGGTCGAATATCTCGAAGCTTTTGGGGATTCTTAATTGATTGTCAACCAAGTCCGTGGAGAGTATGAAGTCAGGAACCAAGACCTGATCCCGTACCACCAAGAGGCCGTCAAAATGGCAGATTCTTTTGAGGAATTCTTTATTGAATACATCTCTCGTCTCCAGAACGCTTATGCGGATGCACTGGCAGCACTAGCAGTATCACTCGCGCAGCCGCCCGAAACTGAACTGCTAGTTACAGTAAGATCACACCAACTCTGCGTACCCATATACGATATGGACATCGAAGAGGAAGATGACAAGAACATAAACGCCAAGGAGGTGAACTCAACTCAAATCGGGTCTGAGTCCCGAGATTGGCGTTTTCCCATCATTGACTATGTCCAATATGGCATTTTGCCGAAGGATGTGAAAGAAAAAGAATCTATTCGCCGAAGAGCACCAAGGTTCTTTTACAATGCCGAGACCCGTACATTATACCATCGAGGGTGTGATGATTTGCTCCTCCGATGTCTTTTGAACGAAGAAGCAAAAGAAGTTCTCAAGGAAGCACATGAAGGAGAGTGCGGCGTGCATCAGCCTGGTCCCAAGCTGTATGATCAAATCAGAAGAATGGGATATTTTTGGCCAACGATGGTACGTGACGCAATCGAATACGCACGAGAATGTCATGCCTGTCAAGTGCATGCGAATTATATGCACCAGCCACCGGAGCGGTTACACACGTCGACCACATCCTGGCCATTCGAGACATGGGGTATGGACATTGTCGGTCCTATTTTTCCCCCTTCAGTCAAAGGCGATCGGTTTATTCTCGCCATCACGGACTACTTTTCAAAGTGGGCTAAAGCAATTCCGCTTAAAGAAGTGAAGACGAACAACGTCATCAACTTCATCAAGCATCATGTCATATACCGACACGGAGTCCCGAGACGGATCATTCATGACAACGGTCCGCAATTCATAAGCAACGCCTTTGTCAGGTTCTGTGACAAATTCAAGATCCAAGATGTTTCATTGACGGCTTATTATCCCGCTGCGAATGGATTAGCTGAAGCTTTCAACAAGACCATCATTAAGATCCTGTCAAAGCTCGTGAAGACTAATAAACGAGACTGAGACGATAAACTCGGCGAAGCACTCTGGGCTTATCGCACCACGGTACGCACACCTACGGGAGCCACCCCGTATTCGTTGGTATACGGATGTGAAGCTGTGTTGCCTTTGGAGATTCAAATCCCGTCCCTTCGGATCGCTCTCGCAACGGAGATGACGACCGAAGAACAGCATCAAAAACGTCTCGAAGAACTCGAGAGATTGGATGAAAAGCGCCTGGAAGCTCAACAACACATCGAGTTTTATCAGGCCAGAATATCTAGGGCTTTTGACAAAAGAGTCCGCCAAAGAAGCTTCAAGGAAGGAGATCTGGTCCTCGCTGCTCGCCGACCAATAATCCTCAACTCCAAGAAGAAAGGTAAATTCGAACCCAAATGGGAAGGACCGTTTGTGATAGACACAGTCTACTCAAACGGTGCATATCGCCTCATCTCTCTAGAGGGCGTCAGGCAATTAATGCCAATAAACGGGAAGTTCCTGAAAAAGTACTATCCCTAGTACGTTCAGGATAACCCATTTATCGGGAAGTTCCTCGAAGAATATTCCACTTGATATTCTAGAGGATAACCCAAAATAATTTCCACCACCAAAATCCCTCACTGAGCAATTTCAATTGATAGTGAGTCCACCAAAATTGTTTTTCAAACCACCAACAAATTCCCCTCTTGACTATTTCCGTGAACAAGAGGTCCATTTTTAGTTCGGAGTCTCCTCTCGATAAACGAAAGAACTCCCTCTCTTTTCTCTTTGGTTAAACCTTTTCATGGTTATAACCAGAGTTGAAACTTCATTTCGATAAACGAAAAACTCATCTAGATAAACGATCCTATAAAAGTAAGTTTATCTAGATCTTCCAGATTCTCGGAGTGGAGATCTCACTTCTAGTTTCCTTCTTACACTGGAAATAGAATATAAAATTCTTCCTTTCCAGAATCAATAAATAGAATATAAAATTCTTACTTCCTTATTTGGGGAATAGAATATAAAATTCTTCCTTCCCACATCAACCCTTTTTTCCAAAAATTTATTAATTTAGGTTTCATCCTAGGAAGTTTATCCCGAATCCTAAGCAGGGATAAGTCTGCGCCTAACACGCGCTGTCGGTTTAGTCTTTCCTCATAGAAAAAGACACCAGAGTTCGATTCTGGGGTATTCTATCCCGAAACCTAAGTAGGGATAAGTCTGCGCCTAACCCGCGCTGCCGGTTAGTTCTTAACCGTTAAAAAGAACACTCGCATACATATTCAACATTGTGGCAGGTTGTTATTAATAATACCAAAGTCCATGCCTTACACGCATGGGGAATGTTATCCTGAATCCTAAGAAAGGATATGTCGGTGCCTAACACGCGTCGTCGGTTTAGTCTCTTTCCCGTAGAAAGAGACACCAGAATTTGATTCTGGGGTATTTTATCCCAAAACCTAAGCAGGGATAAGTCAGCGTCTAAAACACGTTGCCAGGTAGCCTATTCCCGTAACAATAACGAAGTCTACGTAATCGAAATCGTAGCACGAAGTCTCAGAGGATTCAATCTCTGAGCGTAACATTACATGCGAACGGATTTAGACAATCCGCATGTTAGCCCGACTCAAACGGTAGTCGGTAAAGGCTAATCAAATCCGTTGAAGGCTGGGGGTTAGCCAAAAATCCTAAAGTCAACACCTAACACGTGTCGTCGGGTAGCCTATTCCCGTAACAATGGCGAAGTCTATGTATTCGACATCATAGCACAAAGTCTTAGAGAATTCAATCTCTAAGCGTAACGTTACATGCGAACGGATTTAGACAATCCGCATGCTAGCCCGATTCAAACGGTAGTCGGTAAAGGATTATCAAACCCATTGAAGGCTGGAGGTTAGCCAAAAATCCTAAAATCAACGCCTAACACGCGTCGCCGGGTAGTCTATTCCCGTGAGAAAGACGAAGTCTATGTATTCAATACCGTAGCACTAAGAGAGTTAACTCTCTTAGCACAACGTCACATGCAGAACGGATTTAGACAATCCGCATGCTAGCCCGACTCAAACGGTAGTCGGTAAAGGCTTATCAAACCCGTTGATGGCTGAGGGTTTGCCAAAAATCCTGCAAGTAGTATGACCGTCGGGTTCACAATCAACAGAGAGACATAATGATAAGAAGAAGAGTGCGCTAAAGAAAAGACTTTGTTTTATTAATAAGATCAAACCAAATGGAGATACAAGAAAACGTCTCAAATCAGATCTAACAAACTGAAGGAAGCAATTTTAGCCTTAACAGCGGCAAGTTTCTCGGCGTGTTCCGCTCGAACCCTCTCCTCTTCTTCCTTCTGAAGCTTGGCATAAGCAAGAATGGTGGCAGTGTCGGAAGTTACGTCTTCTCGGCGCAACACGTGAAGAACCTCCAGCTCTCCTCTATAAACATTTTGAACTCTGGTGCTCTCGAGCTCAAAATCTTTTAGAGTCCTCTCCCCTTGGACGGTCCTGATCCCCGTCCTATCAGCAATATTGTTATAAGCATCCATCTTACTCCGCAGACGACATTGCCGTTCGTACAAGTTCGCAATGATTACTTCTTGCTCTGATATGCGTCTCGCTCGGGCCTTACGCTCATGCATCCTCTGAATCTGAGCATCGATCATGAGCGGCGTGTCCTCATCATATGAGTCAAAGTGTACTAGCTCTTCCAAATGATATATGAGTTCCTCTAAGCAAGTCAACCTTATCTCACATCGTCCAGCTAGCCGGATGCCACCTACACGCTGAATGTCTTTAAGACTATCTGTTATGAAAGGGAACAAATCATAAGATCTTCCCCGTCCAGAACTAATGGCGGTGGCCGTTTGTTGCATAACCTTCTCTACTTTTTTGAGGATGCCCTGCACGGATTCGGAGACCGGGAGGACAGATTCTTGGTCAGACATAATTACAGCAATAGGATCCTCTTCCCCTTCATCGTCGGATATTAGGATGATTTCGGGACTCACCATCCTCCCATCACAGGAATTCAACCGAGTAAGTGGACCGATAGCCTGCCTAGCGGAAACCGAAGATAAAACATCCCCACGACGTCCGTTCACCGCATGAGATGAAAATGCTCCGGAGGGATACTCAACTGAAAACAAGCAATTAAACGTTTGTTAATTCCAGTTATAAAAGGAAATTGAACTCATCTTACGAATGGGTAAGTTAGAGTCATTGCCTTATAAAGGGTGAGACGGTTTGGCTACGTTGTGCATTCATAAGATAGGGTATATCGACAATATATCCCTGCCTTATAAGGCACAATGCAGCGTCAAATCGCCCCCTTTATTTTGAGATATGGTTTTGACCAAGCAAAACCTATCTTTAAAGCGTCGATCCTCACCAAGGAGAATCAAGGCTCTTCCCGATTGTCTCACCAAGGAGAACAACGTGGGGTAAAAGGACCAATCTGCAAATTTCCAAGAAAAAATGGACTAATTTGTAAATTTCCAAAAAAATAGCTCACCGGCATAAGAGGGAGGCGCGCCATCAGCCGACGCGGTAGAGGATTGACCCCTAGCAATACGAGACATGGTGACCTGCAAAATAAATTAAGGGATCAGATCCAGAAAAAAGTTCCTCTTTTATTGCAATTCTACCCCCTGAAAGAGGAACTCGAGGTGCCAAATCATAATCCTAACCCTCACATGCGATCCCACAAGTTCCTAAATTGAATTAAGCAGGAAATATGCTAAAATTATGGAAGATTTACCTGAGGGAAAGCTCGAAGATCCGACAAAAATCAAGTCTTGAAAGAGGCTCAGACCACGTGCTCGAGGGACCTGAGAGAAATTTTATTTAGAGATTTTTTGAGGGATTTTTCAGTCTAAGATCCAAAGGGAGGATGGATCTAGGGTATTTATGAAGATTTGAGGGAAAGAGAATGCAAGAGGGAAGAGGAATCCAAGAGAGAGGAGGAAAAGGGGGCCGGCCCTAGGAGGAGGAAAAGAAAAGAAAAAGAACCCCTTTTATAATGTGAACCAGTCCTGAACCGGACCGGACCAGGGTGAACCAGACCAGACTAGTCCAAATCAGTTCAAAAGAGGCCAAACCAGGCTGAACCAGACCAAACCAGACTGAACCAGATCAGACCAGAATAAACCAGTCTGAACTAGTCTTGAACCAGTCTGAACCAGTCTTGAACCAGGTTGAACCAGCCCTGAACCAGGTTGAACCAGATTGAACCAGATTGAACCAGATTTGAACCAGAACTCAAATTGAAGCTGAATCGAGCGTCGAAACAACTTCAAATCAACTGAGAGTTCAATCCTTTGTTTATTTTGGCCTATCCCACATATTCGGAAGGGTCGGAAGATTTTTTGAGCCTAATCACTGCTTTTTTTTTGGTTCACAAGCAGACCGGTTCAGCTCATTATCAGGCCGGTTCAGCTCATTCGGGCACGAAAAATACTCCAATGAGGTATACGAGTATAAACTATTCCCTATTTCTTTTGAGAAGTTCCTGGAGAATATTTTTCTAAAAATATTCTTAAGGATAACTCAATAACACTACACCGGACAACGCGTCGCAATTAAAGACTCAACGTCAACAATCAAGGGTCAGTTCTATGTTGAACCAATGAGCACGAGCTAAAGATTGAAAAATCAGGAATCGACTTCAAGTTCAAAATTCCGACAACGGTCAGACAATAAATGCAGCACCGGAACCCTTACAGACGTTCGACAAAGCACCGAATAGCCTGAAGGAATTGAAGGAATCCAGAACCGAAGCCATTCCAAAGTCCCGTTACACCGATTGTAGGTTGGGGCATGTTCACGGGAAAAATGGTAGCTTTCTTCATTGCTGATTCCATTGTACTCTTAAATAACAACTTTTTGGGTTACAAAGATCCGGTCTTTTTATAAGATCCGGTTACAATGAAAATCAAACAAAAAAAATGAAAATTACAACTTTCCTTATTTGTCGAACAAATCGCGAGCTCCTGTTATCCGGTCACTCGCTTTCGTGGGTTGTTTGCCTGCGCTGATGGTTGATCCGTTGACCACCGCACCATCTAGATCCGAACAGATCTACGCAATATTACGGGTATTATTTCACCAAGGAAATAATAGCCGGAGGGATTATTTCACCAAGGAAACAATCGCTCGATTCTCGGGATCAAAGACCAAGCTTTGATCCGGAGTATAGCAACGTAGATCTGAGATCCGGTCCTCTCGAACTCCTGCCTTTCGTGATGCGGATGCTCGCCGAGAAACAAATCTGAACGTCCAAGTCTTCAAGCCTTCAAGAACTCAAGAACAAGATCTCAATCCGGCAGAGTTTCGGCTCTCCAAAAGTTCTCCCAAAAAAGTCCTCTGAAATGATGAATCACCCCTCCTATTTATATGGCACAGATCTGGGCCGGCCACCTCAGGGTGGCTCGGTACTGGGCCGAGCCACCCTGAGGTGGCTCGGCCTTGGCTGAGCCACCCTGGGGTGGCTCGGTTTTTGCCGAGCCCCTCGGGGTGTTGTTTTCTGTCGTTTTCTGCTTTCCGGTTCTGTATTTGATTTATCCGGACCTCGATTTGATAGTCTGGATCTTCATTTGGCAGTAAATCCGCCTTGGCGTTTGAATTCGAATCCGTTTTATGGTTGGACGACTCGTTGACTTCCCGAACCGTTGGATTGGTTCCGCATACGAATACATTCCGTTGCTCGCGTGCAATTCGTTGAACACGTTGCCTCGTCACTCGATGGTTCGTTGATTCATCGAATCCCCGTGTCGAGCTATGCTAAGGGACCTATAGGCAATTTTATATGCCTATAGATACCCCCTCCAAAGTATTTCAGCCTCGTTCTTTTATAGAAGGGTCTGGAATGTTTTGGATATGATTACCCCTACCCTCAGTCGGTGTAACGGGACCTTGGAATGACTTTTTGTTCTGTATTCCTTTAATCCTTCAGGCTATTTGGTGCTTTGTCGAACGTCTGTAAGGGTTCCGGTGCTGCATTTATTGTATGACCGTTGTCGGAATTTTGAACTTGAAATCGATTCCTGATTTTCCAATCTTTAGCTCGTGCTTGTTGGTTCAACTTATAACTGACCCTCGATTGTTGGCGTTGAGTCTTTATTTGCGACGCGTTGTCCGGCGTTGTGTTATTGAGTTATCTTTTAGAATATTTTTAGTAAAAAATATTCTCCAGGAACTTCTCAACAAAAAATAGGGAATAGTTTATACTCGTATACCTTATTGGAGTATTTCTCATATCTGAATGAGCTGAACCGGTATAATTATCTAAACCGGTCTGATAACGACCCAAAAAGGCAGTAATTTGTCTTGAAAATTCTTCCGATCCTTCCGAATGCGCGGGAGAGACCAAAATAAACAAGGGATTGAACCCTCGGTCGATTTGAAGTTGTTTCGACGCTCAATTCAGCTTCAATTTGAATTCTGGTTCAATTCTGGTTCAAACTGGTTCAACCTGGTTCAAGACTGGTTCAAACTGGTTCAGGACTTGTTCAAGACTGGTTCATCCTGGTCTGGTCTGGTTCAGTCTGGTTTGGTCTGGTTCAGCCTGGTTTAGCCTCTTTTGAACTGATTTGGACTGGTCTGGTCTGGTTCACCCTGGTCCGGTCTGGTTCAAGGCTGGTTCACTATATAAAAGGGGGTCTTTTTTCTTTTCTTTTTCTTTTCTTTTCCTCTTTCTAGGGCCGGCCCCCCATCTCTCCCTCTTCTCTTGATTTTCCTTCCCTCGAGCATCTTTTCACCTTCAAACCTTGAAATTTGTCTTAGATCTAGGTTTCCTCTTGATCTTAGACCGAAAAATCCTTCAAAAATTCCTTATTTAAAGTTTCTCTCAGGCCCCTCGAGCGCGTGGTTCGAGCTCTTTTCAAGGTCTAATTTTTGTCGGATCCTCAAGCTTTTCCTCAGGTAAACCCTCCATGAATTTTGGATATTTCATGTTTAATTTAATTTATGAATTTATGGGATTGTATATGAGGGTTAGGATTATGATTTGGCGCCTCGAGCTTCTCTTTCAGGGGGGTAGAATTGATAAAAAGGGGAACTTTTTTCTGGATCTGATCCCTTAATTTATTTTACAGATCATTATGCCGTGTGTCTCGAGAGGTCGCTCCCCTGCTACGTCGGCTGATGGCGCGCCTCCCTCTTACGCTGGTGAGCTATTTTTGGCATATTTGAAAATTTACAAATTAGCCCTTTTTCTTAGAAATTTATAAATTGGTCCTTTTACCCCACGTTGTTCTCCTTGGTGAGGCAATCGGGAAGAGCCTTGATTCTCCTTGGTGAGGATCAACGCTTTAAAGATAGGTTTTGCTTGGTCAAAACCATATCTCAAAATAAAGGGGGCGATTTGGAGCTGCATTGTGCTTTATAAGGCAAGGATATATTATCGATATACCCTATCTTGTAATTGCACAATGTGGCCAAATCGTCTCACCCTTTATAAGGCAATGACTCTATCTTACCCATTTATAAGATGAGTTCAATTTCCTTTTATAATTGAGACTAACAGGTGTTTAACTGTTTATTTCCAGTGGGATATCCTTCTGGATCATTCTCATCTCATGCAGTATATGGGCGTCGTGGCGAGTACTATTCGACTTCCGACAATCTTTCCCCCATTCCAGTTACTCCTCAGTTCGCTTTGGGCACCTCGACTGAGGTTGCCCAAGTGGTGAAGGAAGGTGGGCATCGAGCTCTTCGACAGTTGATTACAGATGCACTATTCGTGAAGGATGCCAGTTCTATTCAGCCTCTCAGGAAGAGCGATTTTTTATTTGGCGACTCTGTCGAAGACCCGGATGTCGTGTTTATTGATGCCGAGCAGTGGCTTCATAAGACCGGCAGTGGTTTCATATATTTGCCGAAGATTCCTCGGCATCGTTCATTGACTGAGCTCAGGCGTCAGGCTGTGACACGGGAGATGTCGTGGCGCTTGACGGAGGAGCATGAGAGCGTCCACTGCGGTTACATCACTCATCAGGCATTTCCTGGCTCGAGCAGGAGTCATGTCATCGGATTGCGTCCTGGAGTATTGGGACTGGATGCACCACCACGTAACGAGTTCCTTGCCACTGCTTCTATCTTGAGGAATCGCCTCGCTGTTCTAGGACGGGAGATGCCTGCGACGCGTCACAGAATTTATGGTTGGGTCCATTCTTTGGACAAGTTTTGGTGGACTCGCATGACGACGTACGTCTTAAGCCGATGGGGCGAGGAGTTGCACGCTTGTAGTTTATATGCAGCCGTTCGTGCCACCATGTATGGCTTGCCTATTAGCGCGAGGCATTTCTGTGCTTTGTTCGAGCTTTATAATCTAGATTCGAACACTTTTCTGACCCGGCAAGGGGAGTTGGGCTTGGCTCTTCACGAGATACACAGGATTTCTGGTTTGCCCATGGGACAGATGTTATATCAGGAATACTTTCCCTCCAATCATGAATTGAATCAATTGAAGGATCGTATGCCCGATCGCTATGAGACTCTATGGGACCTCACTTGTCACTATCATATTGCTTTGACGCAGTCTGAGCCTTTAGCAAAGAGGACTAAGGTATTCGTGAGTCTGAAGCAGTTTGCAAACTATTTGTTCAAGAATCTGGAAAGTAATTCTGGCGAGGCTATTTGTGAGTTGGCCACACTTACTCCCTCAGGGGTGAACAGTCTACTGAAGAAGATTGATGCTCATTCTTATACCACTAGCAGTCCTGAGGGTGGCTTTCCTGCAGGGACCAAGTTCAAATCATTCTTATGGCATGCAACCGCACCGATTCGACCGATGACTCTTCTTGCCGGTTATCTTGCTATTTGGCTAAAGAAATGCGTGGTTCCATATCAGTCTGGCGACGCCTTGCCCTTGGAAGTGCTCTACCCAGCAGTTCAGCTCGCCTACAAGAAAGAACTTTCACTTCTTCCGGTGATGGTGGCTAACATTCATCGAGGACTTCGACAGCTTTCTGGTGCCTTTACACAGAAGGAAAGTGATTTGCCGGGTCAGATTCCCACTATTAAGACGGAGCTTCCGTACACTTATTTGATGGCTTGGTTCGTCCTTCACCGTTCTGACATGATGTCGGTACCGAATGCCACAGACCATTCCGTTCCCCTACTACAGTTGCTTGAGAATGGCAAGTGGGAGGGGCGCGGATTTTTTAACATCAGACAGCAGCTGTAGGTCCACAAGTGTTGGACATTTTCCACTTGCTTTCCGCAGTTCTCCGGCCGATATGGCGATTGTTTGATAGATGAGGAGAAGCCGAGGGAGTATCGAACTCACTTAGACATCGGCTGCTTTAACTGGCTGGTGAACATTAGGCCAGGTTATCTGACTTTTCGGGTGAGGGATCAGTGTTTCATAGAGCCATATCTACCCTGCCGATTCGCTCGCCAGTTTGGCTATGATCAGCTTTACGTCGGGAATCCCCGTCAGCAGCTTCGGGCCCACGGCGGTTTGGTGGATGGTCTCCGTGCATGGTTGTGGACCGTGACTGGCTGTACTAGTGCTAAGTTCAGTCTCCCGAGTGCTGATCGGCAGTTGAACCTCACTTTCTTAAGCTGCAAGTGGTTGTTAGCAGCTAATAAGACTATCCCCGTGAAGCCGATCGCAGAGCTAGAGGCCGAGGAAGCTTCTCAGGTTGATTCTCGTAGGATTTGGGAGAACGCTCGGTCACAGAGGATACGGAACAAGACTCGTCGGATTGATGAAGAGGGAAAGAGGACCTTCCATTCTGCAGACGAGGCTTCAGGCGGAAATCCTGAAGATTACGAGGACTTTTTCGAACGAGGTTAATCATTCATCTTCTTCTTCTGCTTTCCAGAATTATTAAAGCTGACAATGGTTTGATGTTTCAGGGACCATTGGTGACCAGGAAGAAGAGTTCCGTCATCCTCCCCAGGCGAGACCTTCGATTATTGTCCCTGCTACTAGGCGGAAGAGATTAGCCCGCAAGCCGCGTGCAGCTTCCCGAGCATCTGATATGGATTTGGCCGGTAATGATCCTGCTAGTGACGAAGGTAACATCTACCCTGTAAACCATTCTCTTGATTATTCAGATTATTGACTCATGCTTTTCCATCTCTATATAGGAGAGCATGGAGACAGCGAGATGAGTCCTGATCCTGTTCCTGTATCTCCTGGCGAGCCTGACTCACCGCGCCAGGTGGAAAGGCCTGCAGTAGCTGCCGACGTTAGGGAGGATATCAATGTAGGACCCGACCCAGCGAATCCAGGTACATCTACCATTGACAATATATCTTTTAGATGACACGCAAAGGAGTCGAATGATTCGGAATTTGCACATCCTCTAATTGTCTCTGTACTTCTCGCTCCTTCAGATAACTTGCAGGAGGCGAACGTGGATTTTGGAAATAAAGAGGCTAATGCACCCGTAAAAGGTAACTCATTTTAATTGGTTGTAGTCTCTTCATTCTTCTTTGGTACTTATATTCTCTTGTGTCAGACTTCTCGATTGATGATTTTGATGAGGAAGGCTTGCTTGTGGACACTCCTATGATTCACTTTATGTGTGGCTCTCCTCAGATTGATGATCAGTTGCCTGGAGATATGTTTCCTGAGTCCACATTCCCTGAGAACCTTGAGGGTGGTTCTTTTGAAGGTACGTGTCTCATCCCAAGTTAATTATAGGACTAGCCAATTCTTTACTAATGCAGCTATAATGTGATGTCTCTGAGAATTTTGTTTTGTGTTTGACAGGAGCTTTTGTCGAGACTGATCCTGTTGAGCCGACTGCGAGACCAACTACACCAGTTGATACCTCTGCAGCGGTTACACCCCCAGTACCCTCAGTGACTCAAGAGGGTATGAATTAAGCAACTGAGAATGTTATTTATTTCCTCCTCAAAACATTTTTGACGGATTTCTCCTTCTTTGTGTAGGGTCTTCTTCTCGGCTTCATATCCTAGTGAAGGAATTGCTATCAGACAACGATCCTAAGAAGATCGTTCTCTGCATAGAACTTCGCTCCTTCTTCTCCTTCGTGAATGCTATGATTGGCAAGCTCTTCCACGGTGGACTCTTCCTTCGCCAATTCAAGCCTTTCCTTGATTCCAAAGTCAATTTGATAAGGGAAGCAGGATTTCCAGATTTGGCACAGGCTATAGTTGATGACCTCGATTGACTAGATCATGAGCTTCAGATGTTTCGTGAGCTCCGAGATGCAGGCGCCTCCTCATTTATTGCTGCCGAGCTGGATACCCGCTTACAGTCATCGCGCGAGACTCAGATTCTTGCTGAGCTCGAGATTCAGATGCAGCGGGACCGAGTAGATCGAGTTGAGACCAGCCTTACTACTAGATCATCTTCGCTTGCCGAGCTCAACCTTTCTATTGCTTCTTGTGCGACCGAGATGGACCAGCTCAGAAGAGCACTCCGTGAAAAAGAGGAGACTATGGATATTCTTCAGATGACGAAAGCACAGGATCAGCAAACGCACACTTCCTTATCTGATGAGTTGAAATCCTTGAAGCAGAAGCTAGTCGAGACAGAGGAGATTACTGCGAGGACTTCAGCCACCACCGAGGAGTCCATCAGAGCTGAACTTGGGCAAGCTTACGATGAGAAGCTGTCTAAGATCAGTCAGCAGATTTTTGGTCATGGGTTTGATGTATGATTTTGTTTGCTGAGTACTTTGACTTTTGATTCCTTTAGTGAAACTGGTTTTCATCTTTATCTTTATTATGATTCGTCATTCCGTTTGAAATGATTGACCATAATACTCATAGGATTTTTGGCAAACCCTCAGCCATCAACGGGTTTGATGAGCCTTTACCGACTACCGTTTGAGTCGGGCTAGCATGCGAATTGTTTAAATCCGTTCACATGTAACGTTATGCTCAGAGATTAAATTCTCTGAGACTTTGTGCTATGATGTCGAATACATAGACTTCACCATTGTTACGGGAATAGGCTACCCGGCGATACGTGTTAGGTGTTGGCTTTAGGATTTTTGGCTAACCCCCAGCCTTTAACGGATTTGATTAGCTTTTACCAACTACCGTTTGAGTCGGGCTAGCATGCGAATTGTCTAAATCCGTTCCGCACGTGACGTTAAGCTAAAAGAGTTAACTCTTTTAGTGCTACGACATTGAATACGTAGACTTCATCTTTCTCCTGTGAAAAGACTAAACAGCAACATGTATGAGACGTTGACTTTGGATTTTTGGCAAATCCTCAGCCTTTAACGGATTTGATGTGCTCTTACCGACTACCGTTTGAGTCGGGCTTACATGCGGATTGTCTTAATCCGTTCCGCATGTGACGTTGTGCTAAAGGAATGAACTCCCTTAGACTTTTAGCTACAACTTCGAATATGTAGACTTCGCCATTGTCATGGGAATAGGCTACCCAGCAACATGTATTAGACGTTGGCTTATCCCTACTTAGGCTTCGGGACAAAGGTCCCCAGAGTCAGGCTCTGGTATCTTTTTCTAAGGATAAAGACCAAACCGGCGACGCGTGTTAGGCGTCGGCATATCCTTTCTTAGGATTCAGGATAAAATTCCCCATACGTGTAAGGCATGGATTTTGGTGTTATTAATAACAACCTGCCACAATATTGAATATGTGGACGAGTGTTCTTTTTAATGGTTAAGAACTAACCAGCGGCGCGTGTCAGGCACCGACTAATCCTTTCTTAGGTTTCAGGATAAAATACCCCAGAATCGAACTCTGGTGTCTTCTTCTGCGGAGAAAGACTAAACCGGCAGCGCGTGTTAGGCGCAGACTTATTCCTGCTTAGGATTCGGGATAAACTTCCTAGGATGAATCCTAAATTAATAAATTTTGGAAAAAGAGTTGGTGTGGAAAAAGAAGAATTTTATATTCTATTCCCCGAACAAGGAAGGAAGAATTTTATATTCTATTCCTTAATTCTGGAAAGGAAGAATTTTATATTCTATTTCCAGTGCAAGAAAGAAACTAGAAGTGGGATCTCCACTCCGAGAATCTGGAAGACCTAGATAAACTTACCTTTTATAGGATTGGTTATCTAATCGAAAGATGAGTCCTTTGTTTATCGAAGTGAAATTTCAACTTTAGTTATAACCATGAGAAGGTTTAACCAAAGAGAAAAGAAAGGGAGTTCTTTCGTTTATCGACAGGGAACTCCGAACTGAAAGTGGACCTCTTGTTCATGAAAAGAGTCAAGAGGGCTAGAAGAACATTTTTTGGTGGACTCACTGTTAATTGGAATTGATCAGTGAGGGATTTTGGGTTATCCTCTAAAATATTAGATGTAATATCCCTCAAGGAACTTCCCGATAAATGAGTTATCCTGAGTGTACTAGGGATAGTATTTTTCAGGAATTTCCCATTTATTGGCATTAATTGCCTGACACCCTCAAGAGAAATTAAGCGATAAGCGCCGTTTGAATAGACTGTGTCTATTACAAACGGTCCTTCCCACTTGGGTTTGAATTTACCTTTCTTCTTGGAGTTAAGAATTATTGGTCGGCGAGCAGCGAGGACCAGATCTCCTTCCTTGAAGCTTCTTTGGCGGACTCTTTTGTCAAAAGCCCTAGATATTCTGGCCTGATAAAACTCGATGTGTTGTTGAGCTTCCAGGCGCTTTTCATCCAATCTCTCGAGTTCTTCGAGACGTTTTTGATGCTGTTCTTCGGTCGTCATCTCCGTTGCGAGAGCGATCCGAAGAGATGGGATTTGAATCTCCAAAGGCAACACAGCTTTGCATCCGTACACCAACGAATAGGGGGTAGCTCCCGTAGGTGTGCGTATGGTGGTGCGATAAGCCCAGAGCGCTTCGCCGAGTTTATCGTCCCAATCTCGCTTATTGGTTTTCACGAGTTTTGACAGGATCTTGATGATCATCTTGTTGAAAGCCTCAGCTAATCCATTAGCAGCGGGATAATAAGCCGTTGACAAAACATCTTGAATCTTGAATTTGTCACAGAACCTGATGAAAGCGTTGCTTATGAATTGCGGACCGTTGTCATGAATGATCCGTCTCGGCACGCCGTATCGGTATATGACATGATGCTTGATGAAGTTGATGACGTTGTTCGTCTTTACTTCTTTAAGCAGAATTGCTTCAGCCCACTTCGAAAAGTAGTCCGTGATAGCGAGGATAAATCGATCAGCTTTGACTGAAGGAGGAAAAATAGGACCGACAACGTCCATACCCCCATGTCTCGAATGGCCAGGACGTGGTTGACGTGTGTAACCGCTCCGGTGGTTGGTGCATATAATTTGCATGCACTTGACAAGCGTGACATTCTCGGGCGTACTCGATCGCGTCACGAACCATTATTGGCCAGAAATATCCCATTCTTCTGATTCGATCATACAGCTTGGGACCAGGCTGATGCGCACCGCATTCTCCTTCGTGTGCTTCCTTAAGAACTTCTTTTGCTTCTTCGTTCGAAAGGTATCGGAGAAGCAAATCATCATACCCTCGATGGTATAATGTACGAGTCTCAGTATTGTAAAAGAACCGTGGTGCTCTTCGGCAAATAGATTCTTTTTCTTTTACATCCTCCGGCAAAATGCCATATTGGACGTAGTCAATGATGGGAAAACACCAATCTCGGGACTCAGACCCGATTTGGGTTGAGTTCACCTCTTTTGCATTTTCGTTTCTGTTATCTTCCTCTTCGATGTCCATATTGTATATGGGTATACAGAGTTGATGTGATCTTACTGTGACTAGTAGTTCAGTTTCGGACGGCTGCGCGAGTGATACCGCTAGTGCTGCCAGTGCATCCGCATAAGCGTTCTGGAGACGAGGGATGTATTCAATATAGAATTCTTCAAAAGAATCTGCTATTTTGATGGCCTCCTGGTGGTACGGAATCAGATCTGGGTTCCTGACTTCATACTCTCCACGAACTTGGTTGACTATCAATTGAGAATCCCCAAAAGCTTCGAGATATTCGACCCCCAGCTCCTTGGCAAAACTGAGTCCAATGAGGAACGCGTTGTACTCTGCTACGTTATTGGAACATGGATCCGTCAGTGAATAAGCTCGAGGCATAACATGCTTTCCCGGGGAAACTAAGACGACTCCAACTCCGGAGGAGACTCTAGAACATCCAGGGGTTATTGCTATATTAACTGCTCTCGAAGCACCATCAAAGTATAATTGCCATACTTGTTGGTGTGATGTGGTATTAACCTCGTGGGTTTCATCTGGCAAGTCATCATATACTTCAACCGTATCTGTTGTCGGACTTGCCGCCAAAAGATCACAAATCGCTTGTCCTTTGACTGACTTCTGCTGTTTGAAGTGCAAATCATATTGGGACAAGAGAAGGGCCCACTTCGCTAACCGCCAATTCATCGAACCCGGTTGAGTCATGAATACCCGTACCGGATTAACATTAGCAATGACGTAAATCGTCTGGCCAACCAAGTAATGTCGCATCTTTTGCACTGCGAATACCAATGCGAGACATTCTTTCTCGATCATCAGATATCGAGACTCGGCGCCTATCAAGGTCCGGCTTAGATAATAGACTGCCTGTTCATGACCATTATCATCGTCTTGTTCTAATAAAGCACTTATCGAATGGTTCATCGCCTTGATATAAATCAAGAATGGTTTACCTGATTTTGGTGCAACAAGAACAGGAGGGTTCGTGAGATATGTCTTGATATCTTCGAGTGCTTTTTGGCAGGCATCGTCCCAAATAAATGACACGCCCTTCTTGTTTAGCTTAGAAAATGGTTGGCACTTCCCAGAAAGATTTGAGATGAACCTCCGGATGTAAGCTAAACGCCCTTGCAATCCTCTGAGCTCTCTTAGATTCCTCGGGGGTTGCAATTCATGTATTGCCTTTACCTTGTCTGGGTCGATGTGTATACCCTTAGTGGTGACGATGAATCCAAGGAATTTTCCGCTGGACATTCTGAGGAAGGATTTTGTGGGATTCATCTTCAATTGATGACTCCGCATGAGATCAAATATCGTTTTCAAGTCCTTGATGTGATCTTCTTTGTTGCGGCTTTTTACAACCAAATCATCAACGTAGCATTCAACCGTTTTCCTGAGGTGCTTCTGGAAAATCTTAGTCATCGTTCGTTGGTATGTGGCGCCTGCGTTCTTCAGACCGAAAGGCATCACCGTGTAGCAGAAGACACCGAGGGGCATTCTGAATGCTGTATGTTTCTCGTCATCCGGGTGCATCTTGATTTGGTTATACCCCGAAAAGCCGTCCATGAAGGACATTCTCTAGAATCCGCATGTATTGTCGATAATGACATCCGTGATTGGGAGAGGAAAGTCGTCTTTTGGACATGCTTCATTCAGGTTCCTCAAGTCGATGCAAATCCTGATTTTGCCATTCTTCTTCATGACGGGAACGATGTTGGCTAACCAGTCTGGATGTTGTTCCTCTCGGATAAATCCTGAGTCGATCAACTTCTTAACCTCTGCCTCGATGGCTTCCATAATCTGCGGACGAAACCATCTTTGCTGTTGTTTGACAGGTTTGGCATCCGGTTTGATGTTGAGGCGGTGCATCGCCACATTGGGGTCGAGCCCTGGCATGTCTTCGTAGTTCCAAGCGAAGACATTGATATACTCCCTGATGAGAGCAATTAATTCCTCTTTCTCATTTGGGGGAAGACTATCGCTGATGAATATGGGCTTTGGATTGGCCTCATCGCCCATATTAATTTGGACTATCTTGTCCTCTGTGGGGGGTTCCATCTGTTCAAATCTATCGCCATACTGCATGTTTAGGTGATGAACCCATGGGTCTTCCCATGTTGGCATTTGATCGTCGTCTTCCATCGTAGATGGATCAGCTGTAGTCATGTTCGACATTAAGGTCTTGAACACTTCTCCCAAACTTGTGTCGGAATCCCTAGCTGAAGAATCTGGCAAGTACCCATCCTTAGCTTTGTTAGCAATTTGATCGATGATTTGCCAACCACATTCGTCATCAGACGATGAAACATAGCCTAAGCCTCTCTGGTGACGGTAATAATCATCCGGTTTCTCTTTTGGTACATACGCCGTTTTGACTGGGATACGGGAACCTCGATCGAAGTATAAACCTTCTCCGAGTGTGAAGTCGTACCCTTGTTTTTCCATGAGCGTGCGCGCTTCCGGACTATACTTAGATAAGTGCAGACCAGATTTGTCATCATCTTCGTCTTCTCTTAGGAAATGATCTGGCAACGGAAGATTTTCTCCTTTACCGTAAATCACTTCTTTTTGTCCCCCTATCTTGGCAGGAATAATTCGGGTTGTTCCGAAAGAATGCTGGAGACGTTTCTTCGTTACATAAGATGATCGGAGCGGCATACATAAATCAGGATTATCGTATAATCCCTTTATAGCATCATCAAGAGACAAGGAGTACTCTAAATCATGATTTATTTTAATATCGGCAAGTTGCCAGTTATAACCACCATCTGATGATTGTTCATCGTCAAGATTGTTTACAAAGGGTACAATGTCATTTAAAACAAAACCGCCATTGTAATCGAATCCGGCCTCAGAATCAGCTTCTTCTCCGCTGTCCGTGCCCTGGACCGATGGTTCCGTATCGGATTCGTTACCATAAAGGAGAGAATCAGTGAAGTAATTCTCATACCCTTTGAATGGTTGCTTATCCGTGACCACCGTCCTGACCCTTCCATCAGTGTCGACATATTTCAGACACTGATGTAAGGTGGAGGGAACTATAACATTACTATGGATCCAAGGCTGACCCAGTAGTAAGTTATAGGATGTCTCAGCATCAATCACGTAGCACGTGACCTCCGTCTTTAGATCGCCCATTTGGCACTTTATTCGGATTTTTCCCAAAGGCCTTGACCCGCTGGTGTTGAATCCGTAAATAACCGTGCCCGTAGACGCCAATTTGCTGACTGAAATGCCAAGGCTATGCATTAGGCGAAGTGGCATAATACTCACAGCGGAACCCGGATCCACTTGGATTCGGTTGACTTCGCTGGAGCCAACGTACCCGACGAAGTACAGGGGTCGATCATGGTTTGAATTCTTCGTCTGCATGTCCTCTTTGGTGAAGGTGGAATGTTCTTAGCTGCCGCATTGCACTGTTGAGCTAAAAGTTCCAGTTCCTCCGACGCCGGTTTGATCCGAGTGAGGAATGCTTCTGAATCGGCCAAGGCTTCTTGCAAGGCTTCTCTAGTCTCCTTAGACAGCCGCAGCAACTCATATAGTGTTATCCGCGCTGGGATATTGGCTAGCTGAGCCATGATGTCGAAGACGCGCGGAGTTTTCGAACTCTCCGGTTTATCCTTTCCAATCGGACGACTGAAACAAGACTGCTTCGGATTTTGAACCTCCTCGGGCCTCTTTTCTTTCTATTTATCTACCGGCTGTCGTCGAGCATCTTCCGCCGGTTTAGGAGCTGCAATCACCCCCAGCTCTGTTAGAGTCTTGGCTGGTCCCCGTTTAGCCACCCCCTGCTCAGCTAACTGGTCACTGGGCGATGGATAATTGTAGTGATACTCATTTCCGCTCCGGGTCGCAAAGACTTCTTGCTCTTCTTCGGAGAGCGGGAAAGCTAGGATTCTTTCGTCATCTTCTCCTGGGATAGCAGAGACTCCGCAACAAGACTTCCCTTTCCCTTTTGATTTCTTCTTGGATGATGATCCGACCCATTGTTCATCTTCGATCAGGTCGGGGTGAACCCAGAGAATTTTGCCGTTTGGGGCTGTGTGTGGCACAAGTCCCTTTTGGCGCTGTCCGTGCGGGTCATCATTCACCGTCTTCATCCCGACTTTGGTGACACGTTTTGGCTCGAACCAAGTTGTAGGCACCGATCCAAAACTGATTGACACAGCGTTTTCTCCCACATTCTTGACCGGTTTTGGGGTTATGACCCCTACGTCGATTAACGCCTGGATCTTGTCCTTGAGGTGGTAGCATGACCTCGTAGGGTGATGGACCGCTCTGTGGTATGCGCAGTATTTCGGATCCGTCACTTTGCTGGCTCCCTCTTGATCCACGATCGCTGGCAGCTAAATTTTGTTGTTCTCCAACAAGTACTTGAAGATGCCAGGAACTTCATCATCCTTGAAGGAGTATACTTTAGGAAACTTCGGCTCTGAAGATTTTTGCTTCTGAGACCGTTGCTGCCAATGCGGCTGGGATTGTTGTGGCGCTCATTGTTGCTGCTGTTACTGAGGTTGCAATTGAAAAGTTTGGTTAGCATCAACAGCATTAGCATGAGCTTTACCTTTTCCTTTCGGGTTGAAGTTCTGTTTCGGAGGATTTGTTGCCGGTTGGCCTCTCTCCACCTTCTTTCTCCTGAGGAATCGCTCAGCTTGCTCCCCTCGGACCTTCAAATCCTTCCATATCTTGGATGGTGCTGTGCCCATTGCTTCCAACACGTCCAGCGAAAGGTTGTTGTGGTAGGTCTGGAGGATGAACTCCTCAGTGATTGGATCCCGGCAATTCATCGCCTTGTTCCGGAACCTTTTGACGAAATTGTCGACTAACTCCCCGTCTTTCTGCTTCTCATCGAGCAGCGATCCGATGGATATCTCGGTATCACCGTCAAAGAAATTTGTGAGGAACTTAGTCTCCATGTCGTCCCAGCTGTTTATGCTTCCTGGCTTGAGGAGGCGATACCAATCGAAGGTGGCTCCGTGAAGAGTGCTAACGAATGACCGCACCATCAGAGGCTCATTACCAGAGATGACTCCCAAGTGCGATTTAAAGTAAATCAAATGCTGAGTGGGTGAACCCATCCCATTAAACGGCGTGAAGTTAATTAGACTGAACTTCGCCGGATATGGGATTGATTCCCACTCTCTTGGGTATGGACAAGGAATGCCCATCTTTTTCATCTCTTGAGCGAAAATCAATGTGTTGATTTTGCTCTCGAGGTTTTTAATTTTCAGACTTTCACCCGAGTTTTCATCATTACGATTCGGAGGTGGAAGCGTGGTGTTGTGACTAGCATCCTCATTGCCACCCCCTGCATTAATGGGAGGATCATTGGCATTGCGGGTTTCATCCGCATTCGCATTCTCCACTTCCTGAACAACTGGATTACGGCGGCTTGGTTCGCCTTGCTGATTCGTCAGTGCCTAAATCTGTTGGTCATGCATCTCTATCATGCTCTGCATGGCCATCTGCATTTCGAACCTAAAGTTTTCCTGTTGTTTGGCCATGGCCTCTTCGAGCATCTTGGCCACTTGCTCCGCGCTTATCATGAATGATTCGCGGGGTTG
>BQKN01042373.1:0-10617 GCA_022839385.1 Asparagus kiusianus
TCGGCCGGCCCTAGGAGGAAAAGAAAAGAGAAAAAGAAAAAAAGACCACTTTTATAGGGTGGGCCAAATTGAACCGGACCGGACCAAGTTGAACCGAACCGGGCCAGTCCAAATCAGTTCAAAAGAGACTGAATTAAGCGTCTAAACGACTTCAATTCAACTGAGGGTCCCATCCTTGGTTTATTCCTGTCTCTCCCTCACATTCGGAAGGAGCGGAAGAATTTTTTGAGCCAAATTACTGCCTTTTTTGGCTCATTTTCAAGCCGATTCAGCTCATTTTGAACACGAAAATACTCCAATAAGGTATACGAGTATAAACTATTCCCCATTTTTATTGAGAAGTTCCTGGAGAATATTTTTCTAAAAATATTCTTAAGGATAACTCAATAACACGACGCCGGACAACGCGTCGCAAATAAAGACTCAACGCCAACAATCGAGGGTTAGTTGTATGTCGAACCAACAAACACGAGCTAAAGATTGGAAAATCAAGAATCGACTTCAAGTTCAAATTCCGACAACGGTCAGACAATAAATGCAGCACCGGAGTCCTTACAAGCATTCGACAAAGCACCGAATAGCCTGAAGGAGTGAAGGAATACAGAACGAAAGTCGTCCCAGGTCCCGTTACACCGACAAAGGGTAGGGGCAATCATATCCAAAGTATTCCAGACTCTTCTATAAAAGAATGAGGCTGGAACACTTTGGAGGGGGTATCTGTAGGCGTATAAAATTGCCTATAAGTCCCTTAGCTTAGCTCGGCACGATGATTCGACAAATCAACGAACGTTCGAGCAACGAAGCGAACTAACGAGGCTACGAAGCCAACGAACGGCACGCAAGCAACGGAATACGTTCGCGTGCAGGACCAAACCAGCGGTTCGGAAAGTTAACGAGTCGTCCAACAACAAAACGGACCTGAACTCAAACACCGAAGCGGATCTACTGCCAAATGAAGATTCGGGCAATCGAATCAAGACCCGAACAAATCAACGAAAGTTCGAGACGACGAAGCACATAAGCGACGGAACACGTTCGCACGTGGAATCAAACCAACGTTTCGGGGAATCACCGAGTCATCTAAACAAGAGCGAACTAGGTGATATAACGATCGAATCAAGACCAATCCCGGACTCGAACTCAGAAACGGATTAACTGCCATATTTGGAATCAAGTCAATGAGTCGATTCCAGAAACCGAATCAAATCCGAACGACGGAGAACCGGAAACACCTGAAAACAACGAAACAAACCAACACCCGGGAACTCGGCCGAAACCGAGCCGACCCGGGGTGGCTCGGCCCAAGCCGAGCCACCCCAGGGTGGCTCGGTGGCCGAGCCACCCCTGGGTGGCTAGGCTCAGAACTGTGCATATGCACAGTTCTGAGTGCCTATAAATAGGCCAGGTGTTTGTTCATTTGAGAGGACTTTTTCTGAAACTTCTGAAGAGCCGAAACTCTGCCGGATTGCGACCTCAACTCGGATTGTGAAGGCTTGAAGACTTGGATTCCCAGATCTACGTCATTCTACTCCGGATCTAAGCTTGGTTCTTAGATCCCGAGATTTGAGCAAGCGTTTCCTTGGTGAAACGATCCCTCCCGGCTATTATCTCCTTGGTGGGATAATACCTGTTATACCACGTAGATCTGTTCGGATCGAGATTGCGCGGTGGTCCACGGTAATCAACCCCGGCACAGGCAAACAACCCACAAAGCAAGAGACCGGATAACAGGATCTTGTGATTTGTTCGATAAAAGAGAGAAGTTGTAATCTTGATTTCTTTGTTTTATTTTGATTTTCATTGTAAGCCGAATCTTATAAAAAGACCGGATCTCTTTGTAACGCATAAAGTTGTTAACTGAGTGCAATGGAATCGATAATGAAGAAAGATCCAACTTTTCACGCGAACAGTGTGTAACAGTTTGTGTGATATCATTTAGTCACATGGCATACTCGTAACTAAGTAAGAATTTTATATTTAATTCATTTAATTAAAAAAGAAATATATATATATATATATATATATATATATATATATATATATATATATTACCTGATCCGCCGAAAACCGTCTCCTATATGCCTCCTGAGAATCAGAAGGCAGAGTCGATATGAACTGGGTGAATTCCAGCTCCCTCTGCTCCCGGCGCCTCCGTTCTTCCTCCGCCATCTGGAGTAGCTCCGACTCCCGACGCGACTGCCAATCTTCCATCGCTTTCATCCGTTGCTCCATAGTCGGGTCTTGAGAAGAACTGCATCCTGGTGGAGCTGCAGACTCGTAGGTGCTACTGGACTCGTACGGCCGATGCTCGGATCCTCTCCACCTGTATCTGTTCTTCCTACTCGGTCCAATGACCGTCTCGATAATGCTATCCTCCTCCTCTCTACTTAATCGGGTCGGAGTGTTAGAATCGACCTGAGTCTGTGATAATTGCTCCTGCACCTTAGCATGTAATTTCTCCTGCGATATACCAAAACAACACGGTCAATTCTAACACATTTAAAATGCATTGTTATAAAAATTAAATATACAAATTAACTGCTACTTACAGCCAGATCCCGGTTCTGCGCTTTCTTCACTTCATCGGCGTAATTTGGACTCCAACCAGTCAGAATACGATCTGCAAAATGCCCGAGTTCTCCCCTTTCCTATTTTATTCACATATATCGTTAACTCATAACACATAAATTATACTCAAATTGATAACCTAAGAGCTAATATATTATATACCTCAAGCGCCAATTGATGATAATGCTGGCTGAAGGACCTGGAGCCCCCGTGATGCTCGTAACTGCGGGGCGCATTGCGGTTCCTCCTTGCTGTTTCAGCTTGATCCTGCAAAAGAATGTTAAACAAATATAATATAGAATTTCAAACAATAAACGAAGATATATACTTCAATAATACCTGAACTTCGGCCGTGTCCCAATAATCGCAAAGTGCAAAAAAATCTACTCCATCTACGTGCTCGTCAAGATGCCAGTAACGCTCCCAATCTTCTGTTCTTTGAATAAAATATTTTTTCTTCAGCTCAAACCACCACCTCTTGAATGATAGATTGATTTGCGTGAAGTAGTAAGTCCAGGCACAAGCGTAATCGTCAAGAAAAAAAAATCGCTTCAGCATACAATGAAAAAAGAGATACAAATCAGTGTGTTAAACAAAATAATAAAATGACTAATAATTATGAGAATTAAAATAAATGACTCACACATATATATCTCCAACAAGCCACCAGCGCATCAATCCGCTGCGACTTCCACGTTAAAAATATGTTGAAGAAATCATGCCTCCTGGCTAAAGCGGCGAGGAAATTGTTGAAAGAGTTAGCAAATGGCCCGACAGGCACGCCGTTCTCCCATCGGATCACGGCCCTCCGATGAATATCTGGGATGAGGTTCTGTGGCTTGGTACCACTGCGGCCGCGCCTAGTAGGTCACTCGGTACCTACAAAAATGAAATTCAGGCGAAATATAAATCAATCAATATCGATAATACAAATTAAAATATTAACAGATAAACTATAAAAATCTATACACACCTTTCAATTCGAGGCATCTACGCCTTGCTTGTTCATACCTATGCTGTGCGATAGGTCGCAAATCATGATAAGCATCCCAATCCTCCTTCACCTTGGCCGGGTCGTGGGCTCGCTGATCCGGAATAGAATCCGGCGGTAGTGGCGCAGCTTCTACAACTGCGGTATATGGCTCATATCGGCGCTCCTCCAATACATCTGCATGCGGAGGAGGCGACGGTGGCATCTCTGCATGATGGGTAGGATCAACGAGTGTCTCCGCATCAGGTGGATCATCTCCTCGTCCTGTGTCCTGTGGCGGCGAGTCATGTGTAGCAGCGATGCGGCCTGCGTAGGAAATGTTAAAAAATAATGTTAGGCTCGTATTAATAGTTTATAGAAATGTACAGATATAATAAATAAATAAAAATACCTGACGTAGAGCCATGTGCGTCGCCTCCAGAATGTCTACCAAAAAGTCTCTCAAGCGCTCTCTTACGTAATCCTTTTGTCATCTATACTTTGAAAACATAATGAGTACCCAACAAAACTATAATACATGATAAAAATCGATACATGATAACCAGTCAAACAGATAATATAAAGGCAATACTATAATACATGACACAAACTGATACATGATAACCAGTCAAACAGATAATATAAAGGCAATACTATAATACATGACAAAAACTGATACATGACAAAAGCTGATACATGATAACCAGTCAAACAGATAATATAAAGGCAATACTATAATACATGACACAAACTGATACATGATAACCAGTCAAACAGATAATATAAAGGCAATACTATAATACATAACACAAACTGATACATGTTAACCAGTCAAACAGATACATGAATGTTCTTTTTAAATCATAACCGAGTATTATATTATTATTATGATGTTGAGGCTCTACTCTGTGACCGTGTGCGGTTAGCCTGCGACCGTGTGCGTGCCGACAAAAGGACTGTCCTTATAGTTTTATCGACTCTACCGTGAACTCGTTTTTTGACTTTACGCCTTGGCTCACATATAATCGTAGGTACATCAAGGCGCGCCAGTGCAATTTCATCCACCAGATTATTTTGTGTCAAGGAAAACTCAGCAACTATTTCGTCGGCCAAGATAACATCTTCGTGATCTTCGTCAGACACGGCTTCATGAATGTAGGATCTAGGCGGATTCTTAAGGACAACCCATTCGTCATTTTTCATTATATCTTTGACATAAAAGCACTGTTTTTTGTGAGCAGATAACATGTACTTTTTAGTCTGATATATTTCCTTGTTAAGATTAACGAGTGTGTAACCGTAGTCATCCTTCGCCTTTTTCAGCTCACACCAACGAACCTTAAACATCACATGTCTGACTTCATTATTAATCCCATAGAAAATCTCCACAATGTCTTCTACCTGACCGTAGCAATAGATTTCACCTTGTATCGGATTTAGATCTTTTGGACTAGCGTATGACAGTTGCAAGAAGGAGCAGAACACACCGCTATTTTGCGTTTGTCATCTCTCTTCGAAACCGATGGTGTTAAACCTAAAGCCGTTGATACAGTAGCCTCCATAACGCTTAACCACATTAGAAGGACCTCTGGCATATAAACGTATTTTCTCAGACAGGTTAACCCCATTCGTAATACGTCGGTCAACCTTTAAGAAAAGAAACAAATAGTTTAAATATCTGTTGGCAGGCACATATTTTATATACGAATCAGAAATGTAAATAAATCTTACTTCACCCTTCAGCCATGCAGGGAATTGTCTAGAGTGTGTGTCCATAACTCTTTTGTTTTTTGTTCTGCATTTAAGAATAGTCTGGACATATCGGATATGAAGCCTAAAATAAAATCATTTATAACAGTTAAATAGAGATAGTTATTGTGATGTGATATGATCTGATTCAAACAGTTAAATACTTATGCCGCGTATATGTTAAATGTAGTATCATTGCTCAAGATATATGTGTGGGCTTGATCTAGCTCCATTCTGGGAAATCTAGTGTCCTCCCCACGATCATTATAGAATGTTCCGTTAATTATTCGTTGGGGACGGTTGAGCCTTGTCTCCACACCCCGCAAGTAACGAGAGATGAAATTCAAACTCTCATTACTTATATAGTTCTCTGCTATCGATCCTTCAGGACGTGCATGATTATGCATCAAATGTTTCATGAAACCCAAATACCTACAAGCATATAGTTTCATGATTTGTGACAAAATAAAACTGAGTAACGTAATTTAACAAATATTAATTGAGCATTATAATAATAAATACCTCTCCACAGGGTACATCCAGCAATATTGAACTGGTCCTACGATGCGGGCTTCATATGCTAAATGTATTGTGAGATGCACCATGACCGTAAAGAACGAGGGTGGAAATAGAATTTCCATTTTACATAGTGTATTGGCTACACGTCCCTCTAATTCTTCAAACTCCCTGACATCAATCACCTTGAAGCACAACTACTTGAAGAAACCGCAATATTCTATTACCACCATCGCGAGTTCCTTCTCAGCATGTCGCAACGCAACCGGGAGAAGTTGATGCAATAGAATATGATGGTCATGTGTCTTGAGTCCCAAAATTTTCCTATCCTCAATATGCACATTTGCTGAAATGTTTGAAGCATAACCATCCGGTGTCTTCACGGACTTTAGAAATAAACACATATTGTGGATCTCATCCTTCGACAGTGTGAAACGGGAGGCTGGGAGTTCAAACTTTCCGTCACCCTTATCTATAGCTTGCAGTTCGGGACGGATGTTCAATTTTGCTAGGTCTCGACGTGCCCTTAAGTCATCTTTTGATTTTTTCCCGTCCTGCAACAAAGTGTTCAAGAGATTCTCGCATATGTTCTTCTCGATGTGCATGACATCCAAGTTGTGACGTATTTTTAAACTTCTCCAATATGGAAATTGATAAAATATGCTGAATTTTGACCATCCATGCGGAAGTTCAGTACCCTTAGAGACACGCCCATGCGGTTGGACAGTGCGAGGTTTATTTCCTTTTGAATTGCCTTTGAGAAATTGCTTACCCTTTCCCCTTCCCTTCCAATTTTGCTTCAATATTTTTCTCCTAACCCCAAATGGATTTTCTTTGTTGAATCTTTTCTTTTCAAATATTTTTTTAGGTAGAGGATGTAGAAGCTCAAATATTTCTTCCCCGGTCAGCCTTGGTGGTGCCGGTCTGTTTTATGGATTGCCGTCAAACTTTCCTACTAACTTTCTGAACTTGTGCCCTGTAGGTAACCATCTTCTGTGTTGCCAATAACAGAACTTACGGCTGTATTTCAGGAACTTTCCCTCATAATCTGACATGCAAACCGGACAAGCAATCTGACCCTTCGTCGACCATCCAGACAAGTTAGCATATGCTGGAAAGTCATTAATTGTCCACATGACCATTGCACGCATACGAAAAGCCTCCTTACCATAAGCATCGTAAGTGCTGACGCCTTCATCCCAGAGAAGCTTTAAGTCGTCAATTAATGGTTGGAGGAAAACATCAATGTTATTTCCAGGAGAATATCTTCCAGGGATCAAGAGTGACAGTATCATATATGGCTGCTTCATGCACATCGACGGCGGCAGGTTGTATGGTGTCAGCAACACTGGCCAGGTAGACCAAGCAGAGCTCATTACTCCAAACGGATTAAATCCGTCGCTAGCAAGCCCCAGCCTAATATTCCGAGACTCCTTACCAAAGTCAGGGTATATACGATCGATGTACTTCCATGCCTCACCATCAGCAGGATGTCTCAATTTCCAGTCCTCTTTGCGATCGGTCGAATGCCATCGCATATTCTCAGCCAGCTCGGCAGACATATAAAACCTCTGCAGCCTAGGAATAATTGGAAAATATCAGAGAACCTTCACAGGGATTCTTCTCTATTTATTGGATGATATGCCTTCAGATGTGCCCGTATGTTCTTTCCAGCGTGATACATGACACGTCGGACATTCCTCTAGACCTTCATTACCCTTATTGTACAAGATGCAGTCATTAGGACAGGCGTCTATCTTTTTGTAATTAAGACCCAGGGTATCAACAATCTTGTGAGCTTCATAATAAGTTGCGGGGATGCCCTTCTCGCCGCCTGGAATGACTTTACTGAGCAAGTCTAATAACATCTCGAAATGTGTAACAGCCATCCCACTGAGTGTTTGGATATGAAGAAGCCTCAGCATAAAAGAAAGCCTTGTGAACTCGGTGCAACCCTCGTATAACGGTGACTCGTTTTCTTCAACAAGTCTCATCAATCGGGCTACATCTTGAAACATATCTGATGTATTAACATCACTTGAAGACGGCATGGTAAGAATATCTTCCAACATATCAGTTGTGTCAATTGTCGGATTGTCGACATCAGTAAACTCTTCCTCTAATTGCATCACCGGGACGCCTTCACCGTGATGACTCCAAAATACATAAGAGCTATCAAATCCATTGATTGACAGATGGAAACTTACGTCACTCCTATTGAGCATTTTATCATTCCTACAATTCTTGCAAGGACAAAAAATCAACCCGCTGAGTGACCGTAGAGGGTTGGTGTCAGAGTAGGCTAAGAAAGCTTCTATCCCATCCTTGTATCGAGTGTCTAGATGCCTTCGATCACGTGGTATGCCCATGAACGATTTGTCAGGAATTGTCCGCATCTAGAATTTAAAAATTAATGGAAGTGAGCATATCCCTACATATATCATTTTAAGTTATAGGACAAGTGTGTGTGATCGGCTGTCAGAGGAAGGCTTCTATCCCATTAGGTATGTAAACGTAGCGTGTATATGCATTTACGTGTGTTCAAGTGTACTTTTATTTCGTCAAAATTTCGGCAGCACCTACCCGCTGTTCTCCGAGTACACTATAGTACACGGAGAACAACGAGTAAGCGCCGCCGAAACTCTGACGAAAAGAAAGTACACAAGAACACACGTAAATACATATGCACGCCATGTTTACATACCTAACCCGTCCAAACTGGACAGATCTAATAAATATTTATATATAAGCCCTCCGTCACATACGAGTACAGAAAGGTTATCGGACCGAACACGATGGTATCGTATCCGCCAACAATCCTGTACGCGTATGTGACAAGTAAATAAAGAGATTATATATAGTATTTATTGGACGGGGTATTCTACGGCTCGAAAATATGAGTGTACAGTGTGTGCAATTTCTATGTAATTAGCGATATAATAGTTACGATAACCCCACATAATCACCTCACCCTCATTGTAACCATCACCCTAACCCTAACCCTAAACCTCACCTTCACCATCCCCTAACCCTAAACCTAAACCTCAACCTCAACCTCAAACTCACCCCCACCCCCACCCTAACCCTAACCCTCAGCATCACCCCCACCCTCACCCCTACACTAACCCTAACCCTAACCCTCAACCTCACCATCACCCCCACACTCACCCTCACATAACCCTAACCCTCATCTAACCCTAACCCTCAACCTCAACCTTACCATCACCCCTACGCTCACCCACACCTAACCATAACCCTCACCCTCACCTTCACCCTCCCCTAACCCTAACCCTCACCCTAACCCTAACCCTCACCCTCACCCTCACCCTCACCCTCCCCTAACCCTAACCCTCCCTAACCCTAACCAACCCCTAACCCTAACCCTAACCCTAACCCTAATTTTTTTTATATTATAATTTTAACAATATGAATATTTTTTATTAGGGTTTGATTTTTTCATAATTTTTTGATTTTGCAAAAATTAAACTATATAACTATAATCTTAATTTTTTATTAGGGTTTTGATTTTTTATTAGGGTTTTGATTTTTCCATAATTTTTTGGTTTTGCAAAAATTAAACTATAAATTATAAGATTGAGGGGGGAGGGGAAAGGGGGTACCATGAGAGAGAGGGGGGAGAGAGATTGACGGCGGCAGCGGCAGCGGCGGCTCCACCCAACGGCGGCGGCGACGAGAGGAGGGGGACGCGGGTCTGGGAGAGAGAGAGGGGGAAAGAGAGGGGGGTGGCGGGTCTGAGAGAGAGAGGGGGGGAAAGAGAGGGGGGTGGCGGGTCTGGCGGCGGCGGCGGCGGCGACGTGGGGGGGCGCGGGTCTGAGGTTGGGGGGCGAGGGTCTGGGAGAGAGAGGGGGAAAGAGAGGGGGGGTCTCGGGTCTGAGAGAGGGGGGGTATCGGTAAAAATGGGCGCGGGCTGCCCAAAATTTTGGGCGCCCGCGCCCGAAATTTTTTTCCCACCCAAAACTTTTAGCGACGGATTATTCCGTCGTTAAAGGTGATTTTAGCGACGGAAAGTCCATCGCTAAATCGTTTTTTACCGATGGAAGTGTAGATTGTCGTTAATAGTTTAGCGTCGGAAATGTTTAGTCGCTAAAACAAAATTTTCCGTTACTATAACAATATTTGCCTACGGTTCAATAGCGACGGAAATTCCGTCGCCATAAGTCATGTTATAGCGACGGAATATTCCGTCGCTAAATATCCGTAGCCAATGACCCATTTTCTAGTAGTGAAACACTTGTCTAGACCTTCGTGAATCATGGATTTGATTCTTCTCCGTTAGAAAAAAAAATTGGAGAAGAGACCACTACATTAATTAGAAATGTTGATTAGTTTTATTAATGATTGCGGTTCCTTCTAAATGTAACCCTCACCCTACCCTCCATGAATCACACTAATTCGTAATTTAAATGCATAGACAAGTCACTACCATTCGATAAATAAATCAATGTGCATAATAAGAAGTTATGGTCTCTTCACTACGTTTGTGCAATGAAGAGGATTTGAATCCTTTTTTCATCCAATTTAAGAAAAAGTGAAAAGATATTAATGGCTAATATGGCATAATTCACTTTACGATCAATTTTCATTTGTAACAAAAAAAAGGGAAAAGGAACCATTTACATTTTTTTACTTTTCTGTATTAAAACAGATGGACTGCTATTATCGATTACAAACATCTTCTATTTAGTTGATAACCATGTTTTATTTTGAGTGAAAGATATGAGTGAGTACAATGTTTATATAAGTGAATAATGGATAATTAATATGGAAGGATTCATTTGTATGGTTGGATTCCA
>BQKN01042375.1:0-16253 GCA_022839385.1 Asparagus kiusianus
ATTTATTGTAATCAAAAAGAATATAATGAATTCAACAACAGGTTCAATTTTGCTGAAAACAAACTGGCGACCACAGTGGGAGCCAGCGGCTTCGCTGCCGAAGCCGCCGTGTCGCAGCCGATAAAGATCATTGTCAGCGAGGAGATCGAATACGAATTCGATCAGGCGAAATTCGAGGAGTACTTATCGTCCTCGTCTTCAAAATCGTCCTCCCCGCGCAAATGCAAGAAGACTTCCTCTCCTAGGAAAATCTTCAAGTCTGCAATGCCAATGAAGGCCGCAGATGAAAACTCTCTCCCGATCGTTGCTAAGGAACCTGTCCGCAACGTTTCTGCTCCAAGTGACTCCGTACCAATTAAGGAGTCTTTGATGAATAGCTCACCGGTGCTGACGAAGAGGGCTCGTCAGAGACAACGCCAGCGCTGTGCTCGACAATTGGCTAAGGCCATGCAACAAACCGACGGGGTCCATTACTATGCGGACCTAGAGTCGAGAAGACAGAAGATGACTCAGTTGCCTCAGCGGCAAAATAACCATATTTCTGCAAAACTTACGACGGAGGAATGGACCCTCGTCAAAAGGGCCCGTTCAACCCTGAAGGAACGGATACAGAGGCGAAAAGAGAAGGCCGCCCGCGCTCGTGCTCTCCGGCAACAAGCGCAAGGAATCAAGAAGGAGTTGGTGTCTGAAAAGCCACCAAAAAATAGCAAAGTTTGGAGGCCGAAGACATTGCAAGCATCTGTTCCGTGCCCGTCTACCGCATCAACGGTAAAATCCTGGGTTAGCCCAGATTTGTCCAAGTTCAAAGTCACCATGGCAGATCGCCTTGGTCCCTCGGTCGATGATCGAGGCAAAAAACCAGTTGAAGAAAATCCAAGTCAAATAAACAAATCCTTAGTGGTTTCCTACACAGGGGGTCGCAAACACCCTCCTGTCAGAATTAACCCAGTCCAAGACAAGAGAATATCAATTCATGATCGTCTAGGACCCGTGAAGACTCCACTCCCACAAGGGGGTGTATTTAAAAACTTAACCTTGGATCGCCCAGGAGCGACGACTAATCGTCCTGTGCATGTTAACAAGGTTCATAAACCAAAGATAGGTTGCTCAAATCACGGTAGTGATGAGCTGTACTATCAGGACAGTAAATCAAGAAAAAGGAATGTCCAAGAAGATGAATCGCATTGCGCATGCGAGAGACTCATCAAGGCAGTGTTGATGGAATGCGGTTGCTCACAAACCCCAAAACGAGTTTCCGTATTCCAAAGACTTTCGACTGAAGCGTTAAAACCCAAAGTGAGACGTTTCAATCAGACGAAACCTACACGACGACAAGATGAATTCCTTGAGGTCACCATTAACTTGACCGGCAGAGGAAAACAACAATTAGTCAACCCGGACCCTGATTTCTCTTCAGAAGGAAGAGTTGAGCGGGGTCTTTCTCAAAGAATGGAACGGTTACAACGGAGGGCTAACCGACGCCGAAATTACAAAAGGATGCATGAAGGCTTATCGTCAGAAGAAGAATTATCAGATACCTGCTCTGCTATCGCTTCAGACGGTACTGCGTCCAGTGTTGGCCAAGCGAGAGAATCGTTCGCGATCACGCCAGACCAGTTAGCTCAGATACTGCAAGAAGCATTGGCCAAACAGCGCGAAGAGATCAGAGCCGAAATCAAAACAGAAATGGAGTTGACAATGCAACAGGTACGAGACTTGCAGACTCAGCAGCATCAACCGGAATCAAGCCAAAAGGCAGAGTCCAGTAGACGCAATGCCAAACCTGTACATATAGCTGAGGACGATGACAAAGAAGACGAAACTATCTTTGATGATCCTCCGCCTGATAAGGACAGTTCTGGAAGCGGTCCGGTTAAACCAACTCCTCAAGTTTATCTGAAGAAAGTTGAGGAAGAAGACAAGAAAATGCAGGATCTTGAGAGCAAGGTCAATGCACTGATGACAGCTCAGGAAGTGAAGAAAACGGGCATTCCATACCCGTACCCGAGGGAGTGGGATTTGATTCCTTACCCCCCGAAATTTAATTTGATTAACTTTACTCCTTTTGATGGCAGGGGTTCACCAACTCAACACTTGATCTATTTCAAGTCACATCTCGGCGCGATATCAGGAAATGAAGCCCTGATGGTTCGGTCATTCGTAGGAACCCTACGCGGGCCTGCCTTCGATTGGTACCGACGCCTAAAACCCGGAAGCATCACCAGCTGGGGAGATATGGAAGAACTGTTTCTCACCAACTTTTTCGACGATGACACAGAAGTTTCCATTGGTTCGTTGTTGGACGAGAAGCAGAAGAACGGGGAGTCGGTCGACGTGTTTGTCAAACGATTCCGGAATAAAGCGGTGAACTGCAGAGATCCACTCACCGAAGAATTCATCCTACAGACATGTCACAACAACTTGTCTTTGGATGTGCTGGAGATAATGGGGGTTGTACCCTCTAAGACCTGGAAGGAGTTGAAGGTCAGAGGTGAGCAAGCTGAACGGTTTCTCAAGAGGAGGAATTTGGAGAGAGGTCAGCCACCAAATAATAATCAAAATCAGAAGCAGAACTTCAATCCTCGAGGCAGAGGAAGAGGGTCGGGACCCGCTGTCGATGCGCATCAAACGTCACAGCAGCCGCCACAACCGCAGCAGTCATCATTCCAGCTGGCACCGAATCAGAATCAACAGCCTCAGAAGCAATTTAAACCCTCTGAGCCTAGATTCCCAAAGGAATACTCATTCAAAGACGATGAAGTTCCAGTTATCTTCAAGTACCTGCTAGAGAATAACAAGATTAAGCTTCCACCGGTCACAAACCAAGAAGAAGCAAAGAAGGTTAATGACCCGAAATACTGTGCGTATCACAGGAGGGTCCACCATCCCACTAAGGCGTGTTATGTCTTGAAGGACAAAATACAAACCTTAATCGATGTGGGTATTGTGACACCAAAGCCAAAGGAGAAGAAGGTGGGCGCGAATGCAGTCTCCATTAGCTTCGGATCAGTTCCCTTATCCTGGTTTCAAGCCGAGCCAGTGCCAGAGGTAAAGATGCAAACTATCAATGATGATCCTCATGCACAGCGCAAAAAAGGGTTAGTATCACATACGGCCCCTAACGGCGAAATCCTTTGGGTTCATCCGGATCTGCTCGAAGATGAACAGTGGACGACATCCATGTCAAAGAAATCGAAGGGCAAAGGAAAGGAGAAGTCCTGTTACGGAGCCTCGGCGATTCCTGAGAAGAACGATGAGGAGATAACAGCTCTATCACTTTCGGATGAAGAGCATGAAGTCTTCGCGACAAGGGGGGGAAATGAATACCATTACCAGTATCCTGAAGCTCCTAATCCTAATGGTAAAACTCTGGCAGAACTGGGGGTGGATACGACCCCACCCGTAGCAACCGAGAGACCTCAGAGAGTTGTTAAGCAGAAAGAAAAGGAACCTCAACCCAAAGAAGTTCAAATTCCGAAGCAGTCTCGTTTCAATAAACCAATTGGACGAGACAAACCGGAAAGTTCAAATGCTCCATACCGGTTCGACGTAATGACTCAGTTAGCCAATATCCCAGCAAGGATCACACTGTACGAGTTATTGCGCCTTTCGAAAGAAACCAGGATAGCATTGCAAGAAGCCTTGGCTGATTCTGAGGTATTCCTCACTCAGATCAAACCAACTCCTGAAGAGCCAGAGTCGTCGGTGCAACATTGTAATCTGGCAGCCACCAAATTCCCTTGCATCGCTTTCACAAAAGAAGATATGCAAGTCAGGAATTCAAAGCATGATAGGCCGTTATATTTCACAGGATATATCGGTTCGAGCACGGTCAACCGGATTCAAGTCGATCCGGGTTCCGCTGTTAGCATCATGCCACTCCGATTGATGTACCACCTCGGAATTCCCGCCAGCAAGTTAGCCTCAACGGGAACTGTTATTTATGGATTCAACACTAGCTGATCAAGACCGTTAGGAAAAATCCGGGTGAAGTGTCAACTCGGAGATCTGAAGTCTGAAGTCACCTGCTATGTGATCGATGCAGAGACTTCCTATAACTTGCTGTTGGGTCGTCCATGGATCCACGGTAATCTTATAGTTCCCTCCACCCTCCATCAGTGTTTGAAATATGTCGACACTAATGAGGAAGTTAAGACGGTGGTCGCGGATAAGCAACCATTCAAGGGGTTAGAAAACTATTTTACTGACTCCCTTCTATATGGTGCTGAGTCCGAAACTGAACCATCGGCCCATGGCACGGACAGCGGAGATGAAGCTGATACCGAAGCCGGGCTCGATTATAGTGAAGGTCTTGTATTAAATGACATTGAACCTCTTGTAATCGATCTTGACGGTGATGAATCGTCGGACGAAAGTTGTAACTGGCAACTTGCCGATGAAATAATAAAGAATGATTTAAAGTATTCGCCTTGTCTTAATGATGTAATGCAGGAATTGTATGATAATCCTAATCTACACATGCCAATTCGTTCGTCCTGCACGGCGACGAGATATCTGCAAAATTCAGCCGGGACAACGGTGATTCTACCTGCAAAGACAGGGGGTGAGAAAGAAATAATCTTTGGGAAAGGGAATCCATCCCCAGCTACTGATCTTTTCTTGGGTAGTAGCTCAGATGAGGAAAAGCCAGGACAACATTTCTCTCGATATAGTTGGCAAGCTAATGATTACATGGAGAGGCAAGGTTATGACCTCTCGCTTGGCGAAGGTCTTCATTTTGGTCAAGGAGTTAGGGTGCCACCCCGTTCTACTTATGTACCAAAAGGAAAACCAGATAATCATTATAGTCATAATAGAGGTCTAGGTTATGCTTCGTCATCTGAGGATGAAGATTGCCAACAGATCATCAGCCAGTTGATAAATGGAAGCGGGCATTCATCCGATACTTCAATGTGGGACTCCGACACGAGTATCGGAGAGAGATTCAAAGCCTTAATGTCGAACATAGCGACAGTTGATCCTTCTACAACTGAAGAAGACGATCAGTTGCCTATTTGGGAAGACCCATGGATGCATTACATGAATATCCAATATGGCGACCGATTTGAACAAAGAGAACCTCCTACTGAGGATAAAGTGGTCCAAATTAATATGGGTGACGAAACTAATCCGAAACCTATATTTATCAGTGGTGACCTTCCACCAGACGAGAAAGAAGAGTTAATCGCTCTCATTAGAGAGTATATCGACGTTTTTGCTTGGAATTACGAAGATATGTCGGGACTCGATCCGAACGTAGCAATGCACACCCTCAACATAAAATCGGATGTCAAACCTGTCAAACAACAACAAAGACGGTTTCGTCCACAAATTATGGAGGCGATAGAAGCTGAAGTCAAGAAGTTGATCGACTCAGGTTTTATCAGAGAAGAACAACATCCTGAATGGCTAGCTAACATTGTTCCGGTTCTTAAAAAGACCGGAAAGATCAGAATCTGTATTGATTTCAGAGATCTGAATGCCGCCTGTCCTAAAGATGACTTCCCACTACCAATTACGGACGTCATTATCGACAATACTTGCGGATTCGAGAGAATGTCATTTATGGATGGTTTCTCAGGGTATAATCAAATCAAGATGCACCCAGACGATGAAAAGCATACAGCATTCAGAACACCCATGGGGGTCTTTTGCTATACGGTTATGCCTTTTGGTTTAAAAAATGCTGGCGCCACGTACCAACGAGCCATGACGCAAATCTTTCAAGAACATCTGCGGAAAACCGTTGAATGCTATGTTGATGATTTGGTCGTTAAGAGTCGTGATAAAAAAGACCACATTAATGATCTGAAGACGATGTTTGATCTGATGAGAACTCATCAGCTAAAGATGAATCCGACTAAATCCTTCCTAGGAATGTCGAGCGGTAAATTTCTAGGATTCGTTGTCACCACAAAAGGTATTCATATTGATCCTGACAAAGTGAAGGCGATAAATGAGCTGCAACCCCCGAGAAATCTTAAAGAACTCAGAGGATTGCAGGGTCGATTGGCATATATCCGTCGGTTTATATCAAATCTGTCCGAAAAATGTCAACCATTCTCTAAACTTGCAAAGAAAGGCGTGTCATTCATTTAGGATGAAGCGTGTCAAAAGGCGTTCGAGGATATTAAAACATATCTAGCGAACCCACCTATTCTCGTTGCACCGAAATCGGGCAGACCGTTTTTGATTTATGTCAAAGCGACGAGCCATTCGTTAAGTGCACTACTTGCACAAGACGACGATAACGGTCACGAACAAGCAGTATATTACCTGAGTCGCACATTGGTAGGAGCTGAATCCCGTTATCCAATGATCGAAAAGGAATGTCTTGCTCTGGTATTTGCAATCCAGAAAATGCGACATTATTTAGTCGGACAAACGATTTATGTCATTTCTAACATAAACCCGGTCCGTGTATTCATGACCCAGCCAGCATCCATGAATTGGCGTTTAGCTAGATGGGCTCTACTCTTATCGCAATATGATTTATACTTCAAGCAATAAAAGTCAGTTAAAGGACGAGCTATTTGCGATCTTCTGGCGGAAAACCCTACAAAGGATGTAGTCGAATTGTACGATGATCTGCCAGATGAAACCCACGAAGTTAATACCACCTCACATCAACAAGTGTGGCAGTTGTACTTCGATGGAGCCTCACGTGCAACCAATGTGGCAAGTGCACCCGGACGTTCTAAAATTTCCTCAGGAGTGGGGGTCGTTTTAGTTTCCCCGGAAAAGCATGTCTTGCCTAGAGCATACTCGTTGACCGGACCATGTTCTAATAATGTGGCCGAGTATAACGCATTAATAATTGGACTCAATTTTGCCAAAGAGCTGGGGGTCGAATACCTTGAAGCTTTCGGGGATTCTCAACTGGTAGTGAATCAAATACGAGGAGAGTATGAAGTCAGAAGTCCAGACCTGATTCCATACCATCATGTGGCTATTGAGATGGCAAGGTCATTTGAAGGATTTTTTATTGAGTACGTTCCACGTCTCCAAAACGCGTATGCAGACGCATTGGCGGCATTGTCAGTATCATTGGCTCAACCTCCCGAAACAGAGCAATTGATTACAGTGAGGACTCACCAACTTATCGTTCCAATTTACGACTCGGATGTTAAAGAAACATACTCAACAGCAGTTGAACCCGAAGTTCGAGATTGGCGCTTTCCCATTATCGACTACGTCCTACATGGTATACTGCCTGAAGATGTAAGAGAAAGAGAATCAATTCGGCGAAGAGCACCGAGATTTTACTACAACGCCACGGCGCAAATGTTATATCGACGATCGTATGACGGTCTTCTACTCCGTTGCTTATCCGGCAAAGAAGTAGAACAAGCACTCAAAGAGGCGCATAATGGAATATGCGGTGCGCATCAGCCCGGTCCTAAACTTTGTGATCGACTTAGAAGAATCGGGTATTATTGGCCAACTATGGTAAAGGATGCAGTTGACTACGCACGATGATGTGAAGTATGTCAGTTACATGCAAATTATATGCATCAACCTCCCGAGTATTTACACCCATCGGTGACGTCGTGGCCGTTCGAAACTTGGGGCATGGATATCGTAGGTCCTATTTTCCCACCTTCGGTTAAAGGGGACCGCTTCATTTTGGCAATCACCGATTACTTCTCGAAATGGGCAGAAGCAATTCCACTTAGAGAAGTAAAGACGAGTGATGTCATTAAGTTTATTAAACACCATGTCATATATCGGTACGGTGTTCCAAGGCGAATAGTACACGATAATGGCCCGCAATTTGTCAGCAATGCATTCATCAAGTTTTGCGGTAAATTTGGGATTAAGGACGTTTCATCGACGGCTTATAACCCTACGGCTAACGGATTGGCCGAAGCGTTTAATAAGACCATCATCAAAATCTTGGCAAAGTTGGTGAAAACCAATAAACGAGATTGGGACGACAAACTTGGCGAAGCTTTATGGGCTTATCGCACAACTGTCCGTACACCTACCGGAGCAACTCCATATGCCTTAACATATGGATGTGAAGCTGTTCTCCCATTGGAAATACAGATTCCTTCTCTCCGTATCGCCCTTGCAACGGGAATGACGACGGAAGAACATCATCAGAAACGTCTCGAGGAATTAGAGATGTTAGATGAGAAGCGCTTGGAAGCTCAACAACAGATCGAGTTTTATCAGGCCAGAATTTCTCGGACTTTTGATAAAAGGGTCCGATGACGAAGTTTTAAAGAAGGAGATCTGGTTCTTGCTGTCCGAAGACCTATGATTCTCACTTCCAAGAAGAAAGGAAAATTTGAACCTAAATGGGAAGGGCCGTTTGTAATAGAAACAGTCTATTCAAATGGTGTATACCGCCTGGTCACTCAAGACGGTAATAAATTGATGATGCCAATAAATGGGAAGTTCCTGAAAAAGTATTACCCATAATACGTTCAGGATAACCTATGTAAAACGGAAAGTTCCTAGGGAGTCCTATGCGGGATATTTCGGGATAATCTGTTATCAGTTGATTATCATGAAAAAAAAATGATGATCATATGAATAAGATGTTTTTACTAATATCGTTGAGATGAGATTTAATGACAGTTAATCTTTCCTCACGAAACCTTGTAACACAATTATGGAAGGGGAGTCTCGATGACTTGTAATCCCACGCCATGAAATCCCCACCGATCAGATCAACCAAAGGTCATCGGTCGGTTGAATTCTTATGTTTAAAATCAAAATTGCTCATTGAATAATTCGTACAAATCAACAAATGCATTGTTATTTGTATCCTACTCTTATTCCTCTTTTGGTCAAACCTTCCTACAGTTAGGACCAAAGCCAAAATCCCCTCTCGATTCATTCCATGAACGAGAGGTCCACAAATCGAGTGATCAAACCTTTAAACAGTTAGGATCATTTCAAAACCCCCACTTGGTCAAACCTTCTTACAGTTAAGACCAAAGCCAAAGTCCCCTCTCGATTCATTCCATGAACGAGAGGTCCACAAACTGAATAACCAAACCTTATCACAGTTAGGGTTATTCAAACCAATTCGGATTCTTTAAGTGGAGATCCCACTTTGAGTTTCCTTTGCATCAGGAGATAGAATATAAAATTCTTCCTCTCTGATTCTGGGTTTATCTCTACCAACAAACAAGAGACAGGGAAATGGAATATGAAATTATTCCTTTCCAATTCTGGGTTTATCTCTACCAACAAACAAGAGACCAGGAGATAGAATATAAAATTCTTCCTCTCCGATTCTGGGTTTATCTCTACCAACAAACAAGAGACAGGGAAATGGAATATGAAATTATTCCTTTTCAATTCTGGGTTTATCTCTACCAACAAACAAGAGACCAGGAGATAGAATATAAAATTCTTCCTCTCCGATTCTGGGTTTATCTCTATCAACAAATAAGAGACAGGGAAATGGAATATGAAATTATTCCTTTCCAATTCCGGGTTTTTCTCTACCAACAAACAAGAGATTTTGAACTAGAATATTCAAGTTCTTCCTTCACAAGCCTAGGTTCGTTTTCATACAAAAAGAACGTAATCTATCTACACTTTAAAATCCATGTCATTCACACATGGGGGATGTTATCTCTATCCCTTATTAGAGATAAGACTACATCTAACACATGTAGCCTACACATTCAATGCTGTAGTGTAAAGTCTAAAAGAGTTTAAATCTTTTAGCCCAACGTTATATGTGAAACAGACTTAGATAATTCGCATACTAGCCCGATTCAAACGGTGTCGGTAAAGGCATATCAAATCCGTTGATGGCTGAGGATTTGCCAAAAATCCTATAAGTATTATGATTATTTATTCTAAACAAAAAATGAGTAATCATAATAAAATCTCAATGAGCAAAAAAAAAAGTTCATTATATTGATCGAAAATGTTCAAACAAAAGAAAGTATACATGTTCTTCAATTACAAAAGCTTATATTAACTAATCTGATTTTCAAGTTTTGAAAGCTCTAATGCATAAGCTTGTTCAAGCTCAGCCGCCAATTTGATTTTGAAGGCTTCTTCGTCAACATTATGAAGCGCGGCGACCTCTTGTTCCTTTTCAGCAAGTATTTTATCTTGAAGATTCAGCTGTTGTAACAGTTTTTCTTCAGCCTGAATTTCCTGCGTCAGCTCGGACTCCAAGACCTCATGAGCGTCTTTGGCCATTGCAAGTTCTTCCTCTAAGCGAGCTATTTCCGCTCGACTCAATTCTAAATCCCGGCGTAGATTAACCTTGGCTTGTGTTCTTTTGCTAACGCTCACCTTAAGTTGATCACTTTGGGCTCTTAGCTGTTGAAGTTCGAGATTAGCTGATTTTTAGGAATCACGCCAAGCTTGCAACCTGGAGTCCATATGAGAAGCGATATAGGAGGGTATGCCTTTAGCGCGAAGAGCTTGTAGAAGTTCAATATGTCGCTTCAAATCAACCAAATAAGCATTGATCGAATCGGCTAACTCATTATACCCTTCCTCTCTGAATCCTGATATAAAACGCTCGAGAGATTTTTTATAACTCTCAAAGTGCGATCCTTTGAAGAGAATACGATCGACCATAGAGTTCAAAAAGGGGATGAAGCCCTGGAGATTGGAACAGATGACAGCCTTGTTCGGATCGTCGTCGACCAATAACGCTTGTATTTGATTCGATAATGATGAAGGAACTGCGATGAGGGAAAATAAGTCAGTACAGAACATATGAATGCATACAAGACAACAGGATGAAGCTTACCAAGTTCAACGGAAAAGCCTTCAATACGACTTGGTTCACCCGAAGATGGTAGTCCGGATTCCTGAACAACCAAGGTTGGTTCAAGAACAATAGCTGTCGATGCACCCGCTATATCAGATGGTTTTTTAACTAAAACCTCGGAAAACGGCGGGTCCAAGCTAAGAGACTCCTTAGGAGGGGATTCTACAAATAAAAGGATTACAATGATTATAATGGAATAGTAATCCGAAATTTGAAACTAGTTATGGTAAAACTTACCAGCCCTAGGCACAACATCAGCCGATGTACCAACTTCTTCAGTTGGTCTTGCTTTTGTTGTGACTGGACTAATCTGGGGAGTGACGGTGACCTCTATCATCATGGGGTCCATAGGAGTACGGGGTTGAGATTCAAAAACTAATGATTGCAAATCAACCTCAGTTCCTGCCCATGGTACGAGCTCACGACCCTCGGGCTGATCAGTCGTTCCAGTGATTGTAGTTGTATCAGTTTCGACGGCTGGTCCTATAATTCAAATATTTATGCGATTAATCAAGTCAGAAAATTTAAGATGAGGAGTTTACAGAATAGAAGTCTTACTCTCAGAAGGACCTGCTTCTGTTAAACCAGCGCCAACCGCTGATTCTGTGACCGCATCAGTTGCTTTTCCGAACAACAAATCGGAGATTTCTTGATGATCGCTCTCTAAAACATCGATATTATAATCGAAATCAGTGAAGTCGTCGACCTTAGGGGTGTGAGTGATTTCTTCGGCTATTGGCTTGTTCATTACAACATCTACAGAAATCATTGAATCGTAAATAACGGATGAAATCAGATAAATTTACCCAAGTTAAAGAATAATCCTACCTTCATTCGTCGGAACAAGTTCAGAGGCCTCATCACTGGCACCCACTTCTTTTAGTTTGACTAAAAGGAGACAAAGCGCACTAGTCATTAAAGGAGGCACACGATCCGAATCATTCAGTTCTCGGATTTCTCTGCCGAGAGGAGAAAGATCAATACCTGTTTCCGTAGCTGATGAATCCATGTCAGGAGGTGGTGGAATACCAGCTGGTCCTTCTTTCAGAGCATCCTGCATTTGTTGGACAAAACTGGTTTCCTCAGTCTCCATGCCCCCGGGAGAGGCAGCATCATAAGGCAGTTCTCCTTCTTCTCGACTCCCTACAGAAGTTGAACAAGAAATAAGTCTGAGCTTTAAGAAATATAAAAGTGATAAAAACGAATAGCTACCTTGTTCATCTGAAGAAGCACTGTGAACAGACGTCTCCTCTACAGCCGGAAGAGAGACACGCGGTTTGGAGGCGGATTTCTTCTGTCTCTTTGATGGACGCGTTTCACCCCTAACTCCAGATCCTTCATGGCGATGCTTAGTGCGTGATTCAGCCCTGGAAGTGGCTTGAGTTTGAGCTTGAGCGGAAGGTCGAGATCTTTGCCTAAGAGCAAGAGGCACCGTGTCTTCCTCATCTTCTTCATCCTCGCTGAGAACTTCCACCGTCATTCGGTTCGGATACTCCATAACGACTCTCTCTTTCCTTTTTCTCGGAGCATCTGGTGGTTGAGCAGTAGCAGCAGACGGGCGCATAAGCCCTCTTTCAAAGAAAGAATCAGGAAGACCTGATCTTTCCTCGGAACTTGAACTTTCACCCTCCTCCTCGGAAGTCTCCGTCTTCTCGGAGTCGAATTCTTCTTCACTACTGGCTGAACGAGCCGGTTCTTTTCCCTTCCTAGACGATTCGGCGGCCTCTTTCTTTCGAGATGAAGTCATAACTTCACGTGTCGTTCTGCCTGAGCACCGCGGGATTGTCTCTTCTTCTAGCTCAGGCACACCTCGGTATTGAGTGACAATATTGGCGGCCATCAGCCACTTACAATACAAAAAAGTCATCCGTAGAGGCGGCGATTCGAAAGGGAGATCGAACTCAGTGCCCGTACAGGCGGTAATACTCCAAAACCAGGCTCTCGCGCCATCAATGAGTCCTCCTCGGAAGCTTAAGTGACGATTCGGGTTGCCGACATATATCTGGTCGTAGCCGAATTGACGAGCAAATCGACATGGGAGATATGGTTCGATAAGACAAATGTCTCTTACCCGAAATAACAAGTAACCGGGTCGGATGTTCATCAACCATCTGAAGCATCCAACATCCAAAATAGTGCGATTCTGTCTTGGATCTTCGGTATCCGTTAAAGTGGTATTGTAGGTGCCAAAGAACCAAGGGAAGCAGGGGAAGAATTCCCAACACTTATGGATTTTGAATTGCCTTGATATGTCCGGCTCTCGATGTTTAATCCACTTACAAGCCTCAAGATTCTGTAACAGAGGAAGATGAGGATCTACCACCCTAGGAGCTTCCATTAAATCTGGCCGGTGAAGTACTAACCAGGCCATTAGATAAGTATATGGCAACTCCAGCTTCGGAACTGATAGGCTGGCGGAGGGTTTCTTTTTCTCCTGAGTGAACACAGTGATTAACTGCCGTAATCCACTGTGAATGGCAGCCACCATAGCAGGAAGCAAGGATAATTTGCGACCTGTAGCTAACTGGACGGCTGGATATAATACTTCCATCGGCATCACATCAGAAGACTGGTGGGGAACTACGCACCTCTTTAGCCACAAGGCTAGAAAACCAGCCAGCAGAGCATTAGAGCTAATCGGAACACTGGCCTGCCACAGATAAGAACGGAATTTTGTCCCATGTGGAAACCCATCTTCTGAATGAGAGGTGTAAGTCTGGGCGTTTGTTTTCTCCAACAGCCGATTGATTTCATCTGTGCTCATAGGAGACAATTCGCATACATCTCTCGAGCGGTCTTCCAGGTTTTTGAATAGATAATCGGCGAATTGTTTTAAGCTGACTTGAGGAGACTTCCTTCTGGCTTTAGTGTCCATCTCAGCTGTAGCTATGTGATAAGGGCAAGTCAATTCCCATAGAACGTCATGAGTCACAGACGACCGATCCTTTATCTTGTTCAGTTGATTGATAGTCGGGAAGAACTCTTGATATGGGACGTCGCCCATTGGTAAACCAGACACCTGCATCATTTCATGCAGTGGTAGTCCGAGCTCCCCGTTCTGGGTAAAGAATGTATTAGTGTCCGGATTGTAAATCTCGAACAAGCAGAGAAAATGACCCACACTAATCTGCAGACCACTCATGGTAGCACGAATCGGGATCGCCAACCCCAAATCGTTTAACTCTCGCTTCCAACGTTTCAACGCATAACGGGTCATTCTGGTCCACCACCATTTCTCTTCGAAATAATGTACCCATCCATAACATCTGAAACTCTCTCGGGGTAATATTTTGCCCGCTGCTGCTAACCGATTCTTCACGGTATTGGCTTGCGCTGTCTTTTCATTCTGAGGGATGTTGTCTTGTCCTAAGACACCTGGATGAAGCCCTCGTATCGAAGCTCTCTCACTTGAACCTGGGGTGGCTTCCTTCCCTATAAAACCACAATGAATGCTTTCATGGTTTTCGGTCAGTCTCCAGAACATCTCGCGGTTAACTGACAAATTCCTGAATTTCAACAGTGAATAATCCCGAGGAATCAAAGGTAAATATAAGAATGACGACCCGCTTTGATGTAACCATTGTGCGGGCTTGCAGAATGCGACCTCCGGATCCTTCATGGAGTCACCAAACAAGAAATCCGGCTTCCTTATGTACTTGTTATCATCTCGTTCCGAAATCAAAGGAGTGTCCGTGATTATTCGTCGCAGAATACGACGACCACCTCGCTGAATCAATTCTCGAGCCCCTTCACTATAATCTAATTTAAATTGGGGAGCAGACTCTATTAAGGGTAATCCCTCATAAAGAGAGTGAGTAATGTTACTCCGACCCGTGACAGCATCAGCAGGAATAGCAGTAGGAGGAAAGTGGACTGATTAAGAAAACATACATATAAATGGTGTAAGAATATTCCTGAAACTACAGAAAAAAGCGGTATATCTTACTCTATAAGATATAATCGCTATTTCATAACAGGTGTGACGATTTTCCATCAATCACATGTATAAAAGAGATATGCGTTACTATGCACGAGCATTATAACGGCATATCAAAACCTTTTAACACATGTGGGATGATATGAAATCGCCCCTGCATGTTCTGAAGTGTGTTTTGTCTATGCAAAACGAGCACTTTTAAGCGTCGATCCCCTCAAAGGAGGATGCCGGCTCTTCTCGAAAGCATCTCAAAGGATACAATCGAGGATCTGCATACAAACACTGATATATATATATAGAATTAACGGAATGCAGTATTTAAAGTTGTGAAAGATGAAAGAGATATACCCCCATGCGAAGCGGCGACAGGGGCAGCCTCCTCAGGAGGTTGAGCAGTCGAACGGCCTCAAGGAGCGCGAGATTTGCGTGGAGGCATGATGATTATATGATCTATAATGAAAATCCAACAAGAAAAGTCAGTATTTGAATGAGAAATCGACCAAAATGTGTCAGAAACAGTGCATGTGAAGCCACGTTCGCAGAAAATTCAAAATTTGAAAGTAAAGGGGAAAATATACCTTTGAAATCCGATGAGAATCTTCACCAACAACGGCACCAAACAAACCGAGAACAAGGAGGAAAAGAGAGGGAAGAAAACTGGTCGAAGATCGCCGGAAAATCACCCAAGAAATCGCCGAAAATCGTCCAGAAAATCGCCCAGAAAACCCTAAAAAAAAACCTAAGTCCCGATTTTATACTCTCTGTCTCGCTTAGCGCGACAGCAAATGCTGTCTCGCCGAGCGCGACAGCAAATGCTGTCTCGCCGAGCGCGACAGCAAATGCTGTCTCGCCGAGCGCGACAGCAAATGCTGCCTCGCCGAGCGAGACGGCAAATACCGTAGAGCTGTTCCGCAGAGACCATAAACACGGTCTCACAACATGAAACGGCAGATATTCTCTTGATCAAAAATCAACTGCGATACAGATAGATACTCCAATGGGTACACGAGTCTAAACTGTTTCCCACGCCCAATAGGAAGTTCCTGGAGAATATTGGTCTGAATGTTCTTAAGGATAACCTGTTGAACTCTCAGTGAACATGTCAATTCAATGACAAAAGCTGAACCTACAAGAACGAATACCAGCTTCGATTCAAGATCTCGACAACGGTCAAGCGATAAACGCGACACCGGAAGAACATTAGCTATTCTACGAAGAACTGAATAGACTAAAGACAGAAGAGGTCAAGGGTTGAAGCCATTTGCAAGTCCCGCTACACGATCTACTCAACCAAGCATTGAAGGGATCGTAAGTAAAACCTATCTTATCCAAGGCATCCCAGACTCTTCCATAAAAGAATACGTCTGGAATACTTTGGAGGGGGTATCTGTAGGCGTCAAAAAAAAATGCTAATAGATATCCAAACACAAAAAAATCACTCAAAACTGGGAAAATCACCCAAAACTCAGTATTTCCTGTCTCGCCAGCGAGACAGTCTTTACTGTCTCGTTAACGAGACAGTCTTTTGCTGTCTCGCCAGCAAGACAGTCTTTTGCT
>BQKN01042378.1:0-10873 GCA_022839385.1 Asparagus kiusianus
AGCTACTTCGCCTACCGCTTTGTTGAAGATCTCTCTTACTCCAACAGAGGCACGGCCAAGCACGTCCCAAGCAAGGGAGATGATGGCTTTGACTTCAAGCCCATCACACTTGAATGTTTCTACTGCTTCTGCAGCTTCGGCGCCCGGGTCTCCTGCACTAAGTTCAATGGCTAGAGGGGCGTCTTCAGATGTGGTTTCAAGTCTCGCTGATGCACCTGAATTTCTTCAGATTTCTCTGGTGTATCTAAATAGCCTCGCGAAGACGGTGGTTGAATACATGGTGAATGGTCGGGGAACTTTAAATTCCTTTCGACCTCTTCTGGAAGCAGGCCTGAACGGAGTTAGGAGTGTGGGCAACACTCAGTGGTTCGAGCGCTGTTCAGAAATTATTCTTCGTTTTGAAGAGCAATTACAGCGTTTCGAAACATTGGGCTGCAAAGTGCTTCAGCCGCAGATCATGTCCACTCTTGCTGGTCTTCAGGTCGCCGAAGTGGCTCGCCAAGAAGCGATAGAACAGGACTTAGCTGAAAAGGAGCATCAAATCACGGAGCTTCGTGAGCGTAACATTCAGAAGCAAGAAGAGTTAGAACGCTCAACAGCTTCTATGAATTCGCTTCGGAACAGACTTGTTGAAGCTGAAGCCGAAGTCCTACGATTGAAGGCTGAACTCTCCTGCGAAGAGGGTATTGTCGACATCCTTAGTACCCAGAATGCAAGTGGTACTTTGGAATATCACACACAGGCTCAAGCCCTGGAGCAGGCCAGGAATGAAGTGGCAGCCATTATCATACCAAGTGCGGATGAACTCCGGGCTAAGGCGGAAGCTATGGTGCGGGCCAAACACGAGGAAGAATTAGCTGAACTCAAGACTCAACTCATATCTTTTGATTTGATGCGTGAGTGAACTTGGTTTTTGTAATGTTCTTCTGACAAGAACAAATTTGTCTTGTATCACTTTCTTTTGGTTTTTGAATAAAAAGTGATATTGACTTCTCATTGTTTCTTACATTTATCATGTTTTGATTTTAAGCAACAAATCACGAGAAATGCCTGAGATGTATTCCTGACTTAGAATAGATCTCCACAATAATTCTGGTGTAGAAAAACTCTCTTTATTATCGTTTAAAATAACTCCAGAAAGTTTCAAATTGCTGAGGATTAATATTTTATTATTTTCCCATAATAGGGCTGACCAATAGAATTCTTCCTGTGTCGTTTTTGCTTTGAACACTGAAAGAAGTCTATAAATGCCAGAGGTGTAGTTTTAACGTGACGGGGGAGAGATTGCGATCGGGGCAACTTTGAGGACATATCGCTCTATTTGAGAGAGTCGATAAGTTGGTTTTTGTCAGAGGTGTAATTTTAACGTGACGTGGAGAGATTGCGATCGGAGCAATTTTGAGGACTTATCACTCTATTAGAGAGAGTCGATAAGTTGGTTTTCGTCAGAGGTGTAATTTTAACATGACGTGGAGAGATTGCGATCGGAGCAATTTTGAGGACTTATCGCTCTATTGGAGAGAGTCGATAAGTTGGTTTTCGTTAGAGGTGTAATTTTAACGTGACTTCTGTGGGGATAAAATCCTTTTGTGTCTTGCTGGGGAAGATCACTAAGAATTTTTGTCATCAGAGCGATGAATTATGACGCTTGTGATTTGAACAAGATTTTGGGGAGTTTTATTACCCCACCGAAAGGGGTTGATAAACTGGTTATTTATTGCTCCGTTGGAGAGAGCTAATAAATTAACAATAATCTGAGTGATTTTGGAGACTTATCGTTCTACTAACGAGAATTGATAAGCGGATTCTGACAGAGGGGTTATAGCTACACTGGTATTTTGTGCCAGCTAAACTCAAACTCTGTGGTGATGATGATAGTTTGGGATGAAATATTAACCAAATGAGAATTTTGAATCTGATAAAGGGATACAGAGGTTTTGATTAACACTCTGTTAAGGGGGGCCCATGCCTTTAAAGAATTAGAAGAATGGTAACACTAAGATGATATTTGCGTTTGGGGTTTAGAACGCGAGGTTCAGGCCTTAGTGAAGCGGGCCTGGGCCTTGCTCTTTGGAGTTTGAACGCGGTAGTGAGCTTCGCGTTTTGAAAATGGTTGGGATTCTTTCCTAGAATCCCGTGCCATCTCAACAGCTTGACGGCTGTTATAAATAGACCTGAGTGGTCACGTCAAGAGTCACTTGACTCTCAAATTTTTGGCTATTTCCAAGAACGAGAATTCTCGTTTGACTTCGGCGAGATCTCCGACGAACTCCATCTTCTTTGTTTAGAAACATTTCTTCCGATCGACTGTGTTGATGGCGTCACGGAGAGTAGGCTCGAGCTCCAAGAAAGTCGTCGGATCGACTTCCGAAACGCCGTCGGCTGAAGACGCCGGCGGTGTTCTTGTTCGTGTAGGAACATTGTCGTCACCCCTGCCGTTACAGGGGCCTCCCTGTCGTGGTGAGTGTTGACTGGAATAACTTGCCTTAGCAAGTTTTCTGAAAACCCTAGATGGGTTCTTGATAACGAGGAAGATGACTCATTCTTGTTAATGAGAACGCAGAGTTGGGACTCCAAGTGAGTCTTGACCCCCACGTTCAAATTTTTCAACACGAGGTTCGACCCTCGCGTTTTGGGTTTCTGACGCGGGGCTCGATCTCCGCGTCTGAAAATTCCTTGACATGAAGCTTGAATTTCTCGTTTTGAGATTTACGATTCTGTGTTTACATCAGTAACTTGTTTTCAGCTACTAACTTCTGCTTTTGATTGTGCAGTGCTTCTTCCAAACGTGCCGCTTTCGCAAGAGCACCATTTTGGGTATATTGGCGGACCTGATGTGAATGAAGTCTTCAGTCTCCAAGATAGAGTTCCGCTGTGTACTCTCTCTGACTCGGAGAGAACGGACATGATTAGATCTCCTTGATGTTCTACTCTTAGAATTTTAATCACTGACTTAGACATGGAGACCCCTGCTGGTCGTGCTCAGTTTCCCAAACCAGTGTTCATATTTGGAGATCGAATATCCATCGATGATCACCTCATACATGCAGAAGGTTCGAAGTTGTTGCGGAAAGTTGATAATCGCTTCCTCTTCCTTCCAAACATAAAGAGGATGTACCCACTCTCTTACTTTTTGAATGCAAGCTGTCGTCGGGGTTTGACCTTCGACATAGTCAAAGAGAAGGAAAACGTATCGCTTGGATCTGGTCGGCGGGCTCATGAAAAGAAACTCTCTGCCTTCCAGTCCAGGCTGAAGTCTCTTAAGTTGATGAAGCCTGATGCTTAGGTATTGTATCTCTTTTTTTTTTTGCTAAGAGATTTTGTATCATTTTCATTTTGCTCATCGTCGCTTTGTATTCAAGTTAACAATGTTGAATGAAAATGATATCATTTTGCCTTTCATTATCTCTTTTGTTGAAATATGATTCAAGACAATGAAAAGTAATGCAAATGCTGTAAATGTAGTGTTAATTCAATATAAAAACAAAATTCTCTTTATTATCACTTAGAATAATTCTAGAAAATTTTAGTCGTCAGAGGTGTAGTGTTAACATGATGAAATACAAATAGAATTACACTATAAATCGGCAACCCCCAGCCTGATTTAGCTAGGGTTTAGGGGGCTACATGATTTACGGGAAGTATCTCTTAAGGAATTTCCCATTAATTGGCATCATGAGCCTGTCTCCTTTTTGATTGATGAGGCGATATGCTCCATTTGAGTAAACTGATTCTATTACGAAGGGCCCCTCCCATTTAGGATTGAACTTCCCTTTGGTTTTGTGTGTCATAACCATGGTTCGTCTGTTGGCCAAGACCAAATCGCCTTTCTTGAAAATCCGTTCTCTAACCTTTTTGTTGTAGGCTTTAGAAATACGGACTTGATATAATTCGATCTGCTGTTGAGCTTGAAGTCGCTTGTCATCTAGGGCTTCAAGTTCTTGCAGACGTCGTTGATGCTTCTCTTCTTCTGTTAGTCCGGTTGTAACCGCGACTCTCAGGGAAGGGATTTGAATCTCAAGTGGTAGTACGGCTTCACAACCGTGTACCAAAGAAAATGGCGTGGCTCTTGTAGGGGTCCTCACTGTTTTACGGTAAGCCCACAGACATTCACCGAGTCTTTCATCCCAATCGCGCCGACTCTTAGAAACAAACTTTTTGAGAAGCTTCACTATGGTTTTGTTGAAAGCTTCTGCAAGACCATTTGCTGGCGGATAATATGCTGTAGATGCGACACTTTGAATTCTGAATTTGTCACAAAATCTCTGAAACCCAAAGCTGACGAACTGTGTCCCGTTGTCGTGAACTATTCGCCTCGGGATTCTAAAATGGTAAACGACGTGATGCTTGATGAACTTGATCACATTCGAAGTCTTGACTTCTTTCAACGGGATAGCCTCTGCCCATTTAGAGAAATAGTCGGTTACGGCTAGGATGAACCGGTGTCCCTTGGACGTCGGAGGGGAAATCGGTCCGACGATATCCATGCCCCATTCTTCGAATGGCCAGGATGCAGATGTGGGATGTAAGTTCTCAGGTGCTTGGTGGATGAAATCCCCATAAATTTGACACGCGTGACAACGTTTAGCGTAGCCAACCGCGTCTGAGAACATCTTTGGCCAGTAATAGCCAATTCGACGGAGGCGATCTCCTAATTTAGCTCCGGGTTGATGGGCTCCGCACATTCCGTCGTGAGCTTCTTTAAGAGCTTCCCTTGCTTCCTTTCGAGAAAGACATCGAAGCAAAACCCCGTCATGGGATTTACGATATAGAGTCTGAGAGACTGCATCGTAATAGAATCGGAGGGCCTTTCGTTTGATGGTGGCCGCTTCCTTAGGATCATCGGGCAAAATTCCGTATAGGACATAGTCAATATATGGAAATCGCCAATCTCTAGACTCGAATTCTATAGAGGTTGTACAGACTTCTTCCGTCATTGTCTTGTCTGAATCTCCCTCCGTAGGAATCTTAGAGCAGTATAGTTCACGCCCTGCGACGGGGATCGTCGTTTCGGTACCTGGCGGTAATGCCAGCGAAGTTGCTAATGAAGCCAACATATCTGCGTAAGCGTTCTGGGCCCGTGGGATGTATTCAATAAAGAATCTCTCGAACTTCTTAGCTTGTTTCAGCACTGCAAAGTAGTACGGGATCAAATCCTCATGACGTACTTCGTATTCCCCTCGGACTTGATTTACAATGAGCTGAGAGTCACCATAAGCCTCAAGATGCCGAATATTAAGTTCTTCAGCAAGTTGCATCCCTAGTAACAGAGCATTATACTCAGCTACATTGTTGGTGCAAGATTCGATTAGGGAAAATCCTCTTAGGATTACGTGACCGTTAGGAGAGACGAACACCACTCCTACTCCCGCAGTAATTGCTCCATGAGGGTTTGCTCTAGATGCACCGTCAAAGAATAATTTCCACACTTGTGTAGATTCTTGAGCAACACAAGCTTCGGCGACTTCGTCAGGCAATTCTTCATACAGTTTCGATGTCCCTGGTACCGGATGATCGGCTAAGAAATCTGCCAATGCTTGACCCTTTACTGCTTTTTGGGGCATGAATTGCATGTCGTATTGCGATAAGAGGATGACCCATTTTGCAAGTCGGCAGTTCAGAGACGATGGTTTCGTCATCAGGACTCTCAAGGGATTCACCTTAGAGATGACATGAATTGTTTGTCCAACTAGGTAATGTCGCATCTTTTGAACTGCGAATACCAAAGCGAGACATTCTTTTTCGACCGGGTTATACCGGTGTTTGGCTCCCATCATCGTTCTGCTTAAGTAATAGATGGCTTGCTCTTGACCCTGATCATTGTTCTGGGCCAACAAAGCCCCTAGAGAATGATCCATGGCCCTCACATATAGTAGGAATGGTTTTCCCGATATTGGGGCCACGAGAACGGGTGGTTGAGTGAGGTATCTCTTGATCTCCTCAAATGCTCTCTGACATTCTTCATCCCTGACGAAGGATACGCCTTTCTTCATAAGCTTCGAGAAAGGTTGGCAGCGCCCCGAGAGATTAGATATGAATCTTCGGATGTATGCTAGTCTGCCTTGCAGGCCTCTAAGCTCTTTGAGATTCTTTGGCGACGACATGTCTTGGATGGCGCGTACCTTCTCTGGATCCAGAGAAATTCCCTTGGACGTGACAATAAATCCCAGGAATTTTCCACTTGATACTCCGAGAAATGATTTTGTCGGGTTCATCTTCAGCTGATGTGTTCGCATGATTTCGAACATAGTCTTCAAGTCTGCAAGATGATCATCTTTACATTGACTTTTCACTGCTATGTCGTCAACGTAGCACTCTATCTTCTTACGCAGATGCTCGTGGAAGATGGCATTCATTGCTCGTTGATACGTTGCACCTACATTCTTCAGGCCGAAGGGCATCACTGTGTAGTAATACACCCCCAGTGGTGTTCTGAATACGGTATGCTTTTCATCTTCAGGATACATCTTGATTTGATTGTATCCGGAGAACCCGTCCATGAAAGACATCCTTTCATATCCACAGGTGTTGTCAATCATGACATCGGTGATGGGAAGTGGAAACTCGTCTTTTGGACAAGCTGCATTAAGGTCGCGAAAGTCGATGCATATATGGACCTTACCGTTTTTCTTGGGCACTGGAACAATATTGGCTACCCAGTCCGGGTGTTGTTCCTCTCTGATAAAGCCTGAGTCTATAAGCTTTTTTACTTCGGACTCAATTGCTTCCATGATCTCTGGACGAAATCGGCGTTGTTGTTGTTTAACGGGTTTGGCATCCGGATCGATGTTAAGACGATGCATGGCTACTTTTGGGTCAAGACCAGGCATGTCTTCGTAATTCCAAGCAAAGACATCTATATATTCTCGGACAAGAGATATGAGGTCTTCTTTCTCGGATGATGATAGACTTTCGCTTATGAAAATTGGTTTAGGGTCATGTTCATCCCCCATGTTGACCTGGATTACGTTATCTTCAGTGGGTGGTTCGCATTGTTCGAAATGCATATCCCATAAGATGTTAAGACGTTTGATCCATGGGTCATTGGTTGATTCAATCAACTCTTCATCACCCCCTGTATCTTCATCTGGACGACTAGTCGAAACCATATTCACAGTCAGATTTTTAAAGAAAGGCCCGACACTGACATCGGACTCGTATGAAGATGTTCCGGATGAGTGGTTCTGTCGCAGATAGTTACTTATTTCATTCTCTGAGACAGCGGGAGGTGTGACAAATCCTAAGCCTCTCCTGGTTTTTTTGATAATAATCTGGGGGTTTCCCTTCAGGGGTTAGGGACATTCGAATTGGTGTTCGCCTTCCCTTCCCGAAGTTTAGACCCTGTTTTTCGTCAAAGTCATACCCCAGTTGTTTCATTAGCCGGAGGGAGTTGGGTTCGTGATAATGGAATTGAGGAACTCCATCATCTTCCTCCGAACTTCCTCGTCTGAGCTGTTCAGGTTTGACTTTACCAAAACAGATCGGCTTCTGCCCTTTCCTTTTGGATGGGACTTTGAAGAAAGCCTTCTGTGCATCTTCTATTTCTTCATCTGAAACGAAGGATGACTCGATTGGCAACGTGAGTGATGCCTCTGCGCACAGTACGTGCCATGGGTTGGTACCTGCATTAGGATCATTCTCTATTTGTTCATTTTTAGAGGACACATCAGACAAGTACGCTAAAATAAAATCTTCATTAATGCACCATTCACCCCCACTCGGTACATTATTATCACTCTCACTTGGACCCATTACATCAAAGTTTAACTCCCATGGACAATCTTCTTCAGGATCTGGTTCGATGTCAGCTTCGTTGCCACTGTCCATATCTTCTTTCTCTTAGGACTCCAGATAGAAGACGGAATCAGTGTGGAAGTTTTCCACCCCTTTGAAGGGGTATTTCTCCGCGATTAAGGTTCGAACCTCCCCTTCATCATTTGCATACTTCATGACCTGATGTAGAGTGGATGGGACAATGCGATTTGCATGTATCCATGGTCGTCCTAACAAGAGATTGTAGGACGTGTCCGCATCTATTATGTAACAGGTCACTTCAGACTTAAGGTCTCCGATTTGACACCTGAGTTTGATCTTCCCCAGGGGCCGAGTGCTGTTTGCGTTGAACCCGAAGATGGTTGTCTGGGTAGTGTTCAGCCGATGTATAGGGATTCCTAAGACCTGCATGACCCTGTAAGGCATAATGCTGAGCGCTGAGCCCGGGTCAACTTGTACACGGCTAATTTCCGACGACCCAATGTATCCTGTGTAGTACAGAGGTCTGTCGTGTTTGTATTTAACCTGCATATCTTCTTGAGTAAAAGATATGCAAGGTAAACTTCTTGCTGCTTGCAGACATTGTCGACAAGTTTGTTCTTCAGAAGCTTCGGGAATTGGAGCGACTTGCGTAATGAAGCTCTCCGTGTTCTTTAAGGCTTCAATTAGAGCTACCTTAGTAGTCTTGGACAATCTCAGGAACTCATATAGTGTAATTCTGGCCGGTATGTTGGCCAGTTGTGCCATGACATTGAACTGGAAGGGAGCACTTGACTCTCCAAGTTCCTGGTGAAGATTTTTGTTGAACCGGACTTCTTTTTGTTTTCCCTTATCAGCTGGCTTTTTTGGTACAGAACCCCCAGCGTCTTGGGGCTGTTCTTCAGCTTCTTGAGGATTCTGGCCATAATCTCTCAAGTAAGCTTTTCCCGACCGAGTGCCAGGGTTATCTCCTGGGTATGCTGCCAGGACAATCCTCTCTTCTTCTGAATCAGTGAGAGGTTTGAGGTGATCATCATTTTCAGTAACGGAGGGGCTAATCATGTTGGAAGACTTAGCCTTGCCTCCTTTCTTCTTGGACGAGGTGCTCGTCCACTGTTGGTCTTTTAGCAGATCAGGATGAACCCACATGATCTCTCCTTTTGGAGTGGTGAGGGGTATTAATCCCTTGTCTTTCTGACTATGCAAGTCAGCATTCTTCAAGTGCATCTCTCCCTTATGAATGGGAACGACGCCATTTGCAGTGGTCACCGGTGGGAAGTCGCCGAATTGGACCGCTATCAAGTTGGTAGACACGGTCTTCTGCTCGGACTTCAGAGTGAGCACATTTGCATTTACCAGGTTTTGTAGAATGTCTTTGAAGACGTAACATTTTCTGGTAGGGTGACCCAGGAACCTGTGATATCGGCAATAGTTGGGATCATCAACTTTTCCTGCCTCATCCGGTTTCCTGATTTCGGGAAGCTGCAGTTTGTTGTTCTTCCGAAGTAGTTGGAACAATGTGTCCACATGCTCTTCTTTGAATGAATACTGCTTTGGCGCTCTCTGTTGATTTGGTGCCTTGCCTTGCTTAGTAGGTGGTGGCACTCGTGTGTAATCAGCTGCTAGAGTTTCCTTTCCCTTAGACCGCTGGGCGTTGTGTTGATTGCGTTGTTGCTGCGGCTTGGGTTGTGGCTCCTCTTCAGCTTTAACTCGCGCCACTATCTCTTCAGCTTGTTCTCCTTGCGATACCAACTGTCTCCAGGAGCGACACTCCACTACCCCCATCTGGGCAAGGAGCTGAGTCTGCAGGTTGTGCCTGCAAGTTTCAACTAGGGTTGATTGGGTCATACCTGAGGGGCATCGTAATGCCATGCTACGAAATCTCTCCACGTAAGCCTTAATAGACTCTCCCTTCTTCTGTTTGGTGGCGAGAAGAGTCGGGACCGAGACTTCCGTGTCATCCTCAAAGAACCTGGCCAAGAATAGCCTTTCTAAGTCTATCCATTTCTGAATAGAGCCAGCAGGCAGCTTCATAAACCATTCAAAGGCAACTCCTTTAAGAGTGCCGATGAATAAGCGGGTCAAGATGGCGTCATTTGCTACAACATCTCTGGTCTGGGATTTGAAGTAGTAAATGTGCTGGTTCGGTGATCCTGTGCCATCAAACGGTTGTAAGGTAGGGGCCTTAAACTTTGGTGGGTAAGGGGCTGTATCCCACTCTGCAGGATAAGGCCGTATCACTCCTTCTTCATGGAGCTCGCTCCTGTTAGCAATTGCATTGAGGCGAGCCTCCAATTCGTCCACTTTGGTGGACTACGGGTGCAATTCTCTTTCTGTCTCCTTCTCGTTTTCAGAGGAGGATTCCAGGTCGTGAGTTTCACGATCCGAATGTTCAGTCGCTTTTTGTTTCCCTTTGGAAGTCGTCCTCCGGGAAGATTCAGGTTTTTGGCATTTTTCAGCCAGGAGCTGGGCCAACATATCCTTCACTTGGAGAAGTGTCTCCTGTTGCGCTTGGAGCATGACATGATGTTCGTCAACTCTCTTAGCTAAGTCTTTATGATTCCCTGTTGTATAAACAGAGACTTCACGAGCTACAACAGAACTGGAAGATTGGGATTCGGCTATTGTCGAATGCTCCTCGTTAGAAGCGATCCCCTTGGCTAACCTCTGGTAGTTAACCGCGCGAATAGCTCCTGTACGAGTTCGGGTGTGTTGGTACACCCCTTCAAACTCTTCGCACCTTTCCCGAACAGTGGGGGAATGACTCCTTTGCGATTCTTCGGAATCAGGTTACGATGCTTTCCCTCGACCAATCATATAGATAGTGACCTGAGGGTACTCAGATTCATCTGCCTTCTTTTTGTATCGGCGTTGTCGTTTGGCAGGCCTGACGACGTTTGTTAACCTATCGAACACGGATTGCCGAGGTGTGGATGCACAACAATGGCATTCTGACAGGACTGCCGATATAAGCCTCTCACATTGACATGAATGAGCTGCTTGCTGCGCTGGTTTTCCTCTTGACAATAATTCCCATAAATCAGGAACTTGGGAGGAACTTTTCCCCGGGCTTAGAGGTGGAGATGGAACCCCCTGCCCTTGGGTGTGTGAGATTGGTTCT
>BQKN01042413.1:0-13159 GCA_022839385.1 Asparagus kiusianus
TACCACCGCCTACTAAGCAAGGCAAGGCGCCAAATCAACAAAGAGCGCCCAAGCAGTATTCATTTAAAGAGGAGCATGTAGATACCTTATTCCAATTGCTTCGAAAGAACAATAAGCTGCAGTTGCCTGAAATTAGGAAACCGGATGAAGCAGGAAAAGTTGACGATCCCAACTATTGCCGCTATCACAGGTTCCTGGGCCACCCTACCAGAAAATGTTACGTCTTCAAAGACATTCTACAAAATCTGGTAAATGCAAACGTGTTCACTCTGAAGTCCGAGCAGAAGACCGTGTCTACCAACTTGATAGCGGTCTAATTCGGCGACTTCCCACCGGTGACCACTGCAAATGGCGTCGTTCCCATTCATAAGGGAGAAATGCACTTGAAGAATGCTGACTTGTATTGTCAGAAAGACAGGGGGTTGGTACCCCTCACTACCCCAAAAGGGGAAATCATGTGGGTCCACCCCGACCTGCTTGGAGATCAACAATGGATGTACACCTCGTCCAAAAAGAAGGGAGGCAAGGCTAAGTCTTCCAACATGATTAGCCCCTCCGTTACTGAAAATGATGACCACCTCAAACCTCTTACTGATTCAGAAGAAGAGAGGATTGTCCTGGCAGCATACCCGGGAGACAACCCTGGCACTCGGTCAGGAAAAGCTTACTTGAGGGATTACGGCCAGAACACTCAAGAGGTGGAAGAATAGCCCCAAGACGCTGGGGGTTCTGTCCCGAGAAAGCTAGTTGATAAAGGAAAACAAAAGGAGCTCCGGTTCAACAAAAATCTCCACCAGGAATCTGGAGAATCAAGCGCTCCCTTCCAGTTCAATGTTATGGCACAGTTAGCCAACATACCGGCCAGAATTACACTATATAAGCTCCTGAGGTTGTCCAAAACTACCAAGAAAGCTCTAATTGAAGCATTAAAGAATACGGAGAGCTTCATTACGCAAGTTGCTCTAATTCCTGAAGCTTCTGAAGACCAGCCTTGCTTGCAATGTCTGCAAGCGGCAAGAAGCCTACCCTGCATATCCTTTACTCAAGAAGATATGCAGGTCAAGCACAAACATGACATACCTCTGTACTATACAGGGTACATTGGGTCGTCGGAAATCAGCCGTGTCCAAGTTGACCCGGGCTCAGCGCTCAGCATCATGCCTTACAGGGTCATGCAGGTTTTAGGGATTCCTATGCATCGGCTGAACACCACCCAGACAACCATCTTCGGGTTCAACGCAAATAGCACTCGACCCCTGGGGAAGATCAAAGTCAGGTGTCAAATCGGAGACCTTAAGTCCGAAGTGACCTGTTACATAATAGATGCGGACACGTCCTACAATCTTTTGTTAGGACGACCATGGATACATGCAAACCGTATTGTCCCATCTACTCTACATCAGGTCATGAAATATGCCAATGATGAAGGAGAGGTTCGAACCCTGATTGCAGAGAAATATCCTTTCAGAGGAGTTGAAAACTTTCACACCGACTCCGTCTTCTATCTGGAGTCCCAAGAGAAAGAAGATGTGGATAGTGGCAACGAAGCTGACATCGAACCAGATCTTAATGAAGATTGTCCATGGGAGTTAAACTTTGATATAATGGGTCAAGATGAGAGTAATAATAATGTACCGAGCGAGGGCGAGTGGTGCATTAATAAATATTTTATTTTGGCGTACTTGTCTAATGTGCCCTCTAAAAATAAATAAATAGAGAATGATCCTAATGCAGGTACCAACCCATGGCACGTACTGTGCACAGAGGCATCACTCACATTGCCAATCGAGTCATCCTTTGTTTCAGATGAAGAAATAGAAGACGCACAGAGGGCTTTCTTCAAAGTCCCATCCAAAAGGAAAGGGCAGAAGCCGATCTGTTTTGATAAGGTCAAACCTGAACAACTCAGACGAGGAAGTTTGGAGGAAGATGACGGAGTTCCCTAATTCCATTACCATGAACACAATTCTATACACTTAATGAAACGAATGGGGGTATAACTTTAATGAGAAACAGGGTTTGAACTTCGGGAAAAGAAGACGAACACCGATCCGAACGTCTCTCACTCCTGAGGGAAAACCTCCGGATTACTATCAAAAAACCGAAAGGGGCGTGGGTTACGTCACAACTCCCCCTGCTTCAGAAAATGAAATTAGTAATTATCTGCGTCAGGACCACTCATCCGGAACATCTTCATACGAGTCTGATGTCAGTGTCGGACCTTTCTTTAAAAATCTGACTGTGAATATAGTTTCGACTAGTCATCCAGGTGAAGATGTAAGGGGCGATGAAGAGCTAATCGAATCAACCAATGATCCCTGGAACGCCTCAACATCTTGTGGGATATGCGATTCGAACAACGCGAACCACCCACTGAAGATAAAGTGGTCCAGGTCAACATGGGAGATGAACATGACCCTAAGCCCATTTTCATAGCCGAAGACTTATCATCATTCGAAAAAGAGGACCTTATATCTCTTATCCGAGAATATATAGATGTCTTTGCTTGGAATTATGAAGATATGCCTGGCCTGGACCCGAAGGTTACCATGCATCGGCTTAACATCGATCCGGATGCAAAACCCGTTAAATAACAACAACGTAGGTTTCGTCCGGAAATCATGGAATCAATTGAGTCAGAAGTTAAAAAGCTTATAGACTTAGGTTTTGTTAGGGAAGAGCAACATCCGGACTGGGTGGCCAACATTGTCCCGGTGCCCAAGAAAAACGGTAAGGTCCGTATATGCATCGACTTCCGCGACCTTAACGCAGCTTGCCCAAAAGACGAGTTTCCACTTCCCATTACCGATGTCATGATTGACAACACCTGTGGATATGAAAGGATGTCTTTCATGGATGGATTCTCCGGGTACAATCAAATCAAGATGTATCCCGAAGACGAAAAGCATACTGCATTCAGAACACCGCTGGGGGTGTATTGCTACACAGTGATGCCCTTCGGCCTGAAAAATGCAGGTGCAACTTATCAACGAGCAATGAACGCCATCTCCCACGAACATCTGCGTAAGAAGATAGAATGCTACGTTGACGACATAGCTGTGAAAAGCCAATGTAAGGGTGATCATCTCGCAGACTTGAAGACAATGTTCGATATCATGCGAGAACACTAACTAAAGATGAACCCGACAAAATCGTTCCTCGGTGTATCAAGTGGAAAATTCCTGGGATTTATTGTCACGTCCAAGGGAATTTCTTTGGATCCAGAGAAGGTGCGCGCCATCCAAGACATGCCGCCGCTAAAGAATCTCAAAGAGCTCAGAGGTCTGCAAGGCAGATTGGCTTACATCCGAAGATTCATATCTAATCTCTCGGGACGCTGCCAACCTTTCTCGAAGCTTATGAAGAAAGGTGTATCCTTTGTCTGGGATGAAGAATGCCAGAAAGCTTTTGAAGAGATCAAGAAATATCTCACCCAGGCACCTGTTCTCGTGGCCCCTATATCAGGAAAACTATTCCTGTTATATGTGAGGGCTATGAATCATTCTCTAGGAGCATTACTGGCCCAAAACGATGATCAAGGGCAAGAGCAAGCCATCTATTACTTAAGCAGAACCATGATGGGAGCCGAACACCGGTACAATCCGGTCGAAAAAGAATGTCTCGCTTTGGTATTCGCGGTTCAAAAGATGCGACATTACCTAATCGGACAAACAATTCACGTCATCTCTAAGGTGAATCCCTTGAGACTGCTGATGACGAAACCATCGTCTCTAAACTGTCGGCTTGCAAAATAGGCTATTCTCTTGTCACAATACGACATGCAATTCATGCCCTAAAAAGCAGTCAAGGGTCAAGCATTGGCAGATTTCTTAGCCGATCATCCGATGCCAGGGACATCAAAACTGTATGAAGAATTGCCTGACGAAGTCGCCGAGGCTTGTGTTACTCAAGAATCTACACAAGTGTGGAAATTATTCTTCGACGGTGCATCTAGAGCAAACCCTCACGGAGAGATTACTGCAGGAGTAGGAGTGGTGTTCGTCTCTCCTAACGGTCACGTAATCCCAAAAGGATTTTCCCTAATTGAACCTTACATCAACAGTGTAGCTGAATATAATGCTCTGCTATTAGGGATGCAACTTGCCGAAGAACTTAATATTCAGCATCTTGAGGCTTATGGTGACTCTCAGCTCATTGTAAATCAAGTCCGAGGGAAATATGAAGTACGTCATGAGGACTTAATCCCGTACTACTTCGTAGTGCTGAAACAAGCTAAGAAGTTCGAAGGATTCTTTATTGAATATATTCCACGAGCCCAGAACGCTTACGCAGATGCTTTGGCTTTATTGTTAACTTCGTTGGCATTACCGCCAGGTACCGAAACGACGATCCCAGTCACAGGACGTGAACTATACTCCTCCAAGATTCCTACAGAGGAAAGCTCAGACAAGACGATGACGGAAGAGGTCTGTACAACCTCCATAGAGTTCGAATCTAGAGATTGGCGATTTCCATATATTGACTACGTCCTGTACGGAATTTTGCCCGAAGATCCTAAGGAAGCGGCCGCCATCAAACGAAAGGCCCTCCGATTCTATTACGATGCAGTCTCTCAGATTCTGTATCGTAAATCCTATGACGGCATTTTGCTTCGATGTCTTTCTCGAGAGGAAGCAAGGGAAGCTCTTAAAGAAGCTCACGATGGAATGTGCGGAGCTTATCAGCCCGGAGCTAAATTAGGAGATCGCCTCCGACGAATTGGCTATTATTGGCCAAAGATGTTCGTAGATGCGGTCGACTATGCCAAACGTTGTCATGCATGTCAAATTCATGGTGATTTTATTCACCAGGCACCTGGGAACTTACATCCCACATCTGTATCCTGGCCATTCGAAGTGTGAGGCATGGATATCGTGGGACCAATTTCCCCGCCGACCTCCAAAGGATACTGGTTCATCCTAGCCGTGATCGACTATTTCTCCAAGTGGGCGGAGGCAATCCCGATGAAAGAGGTCAAGACTTCAAACGTAATCAAGTTCACCAAACATCATGTCATCTACCGTTTTGGAGTCCCGAGGCGGATAGTTCACGACAACAGGACACAATTTGTTAGTTTTGGGTTCCAGAGGTTTTGTGACAAATTCAGAATCCAGAGTGTCGCATCTACGGCATATTATCCGCCAGCAAATGGTCTTGCAGAAGCTTTCAACAAAACCATTGTGAAACATCTCAAGAAGTTTGTTTCCAAGAGCCGACGTGATTGGGATGAAAGGCTCGGCGAATGTCTGTGGGCTTATCGTACAACGGTGAGGACCCCTACACGAGCTACTCCGTTCTCCTTAGTATACGGCTGTGAAGCTGTATTGCCGTTAGAGATTCAAATCCCTTCTCTGAGAGTCGCGATCACGACGGGACTAACAGAGGAAGAAAAACATCAATGGCGTCTGCAAGAACTTGAAGCCCTAGACGACAGACGACTTCAGGCTCAGCAGCAAATCGAATTGTATCAAGCCCGTATTTCCAAAGCCTACAACAAAAAGGTTAAGGAACGGATTTTCAAGAAGGGCGATTTGGTTTTGGCCAACAGACGACCCATGGTGATGACACACAAAACCAAAGGGAAGTTCAATCCTAAATGGGAGGGGCCTTTCGTAATAGATTTAGTCTATTCGAGCGGAGCATATCGCCTCATCAATCAAAAAGGAGACAGGCTCATGATGCCAATCAATGGGAAATTCCTAAAGAGATATTTCCCGTAAATCATGTAGCCCCCTAAACCCCAGCTAAATCAGATTGGGGGTTGCCTATTCATAGTATAATTTTGTTTTGTATTTCGTCATGTTAACACTACACCTCTGACGATTGAAATTTTCTGGAATTATTCCAAGTAGTAATAAAGAGAATTTCGTTTTCATGCTAAAGTTAACACTACATTTACAGCATTCGCATCACTTTTCATTGTCTTGAATCAGATTTTGACGAAAGAGATGATGAAAACCAAAATGATATCATTTCCATTTAATATTGTTAATTTGAATACAAAGGTGAAAACAATCGAAAGGAAAATGATACAAATTTATTTCTCCACCAAAAACAGTGCAAATCCTAAGCATCGGACTCATCAGTCTAAAAGACTTGAGTTTAGATTTCAGCGCTGATATATTCTCCTCGCGAGCCTTCCTGATTTCTTCAGCTATCTTGTTCTTGAGCTCCTCTTCATTGGGCGTTGCTTCGGCAATCTCTCGCCGAAGCTTGTCGGCAGCAACAATTTTGTCGCAATAGCGCTTGAAAAGTCCGTCACAGTAACCAGCTAACCCTTTTAAAATTTCCATACCATCAGCTAGCTGAGCATTTATCTGAGGTATTTCAACACCAGCGCGAGCAAGTTCTGCTGCAGTATCCCGGAGACCCACAGCAAGATTGGTCATGTCCCCTTGTACCTGGATATGTTCCCCACGCAGGTGAGCAAGACGATATTCTGTTTCAGATAAACTCTTCTGAAGGGCCTCTTGCTGTTGTGCTTTCAAAGCCTTGGCCTCAGAAAGAGCCCGATCCACTTCTGGTCCTATGTCGTCGCGTTGCAGCATGGAAAGGAACTCCAGCTCATACTCCAAAATAATGATGCTCTCGCGATAATTCTCAGTCCATAATGTATTCCCCTGGTTCCTAATCTTGGCGAGACATTCTAGCAGGTGAGGTTCAAAAACCTTGAAGCTCACACCACCGAGGCTAACTATGTCGATAGTCATTTGCATCCAACGCTCTAGTTGTTCGATGAGCTCTCTCAAAGTTTCTGAGCTGGGAGCTGGAACAGTTGGATAAATAAAACAATTCGCATAATCAGTGCGAGTAGAGGTGTGCGTGGCTTCAGATAATAATTTTTTGACCATACTTGACGCTGAGCCTGAGATAGCCGCTTCCTGCCCACCGGTTGTCGTTTTTAGACTAGGAGGAGCGGCTGGAAGCGTAATATCCTCTCTGTTCTCAGGAGATGCAGTACGCGCCGATTTTATCGCATCCCCCATCAACTTAGCCCTTTTCGAAGTTTTGGTCACGATGGGCAATCGTTTACGAACCCTCCTGTCATACTCGCCTTGCTCAGCGGCAGAAAGAGCCTTCTTACCCGATCTTAAAGAGCGAGGTTCAGAAACAGGCGCTTCTGCAGGAATCTCTTTAGTTGTCTGTTCTCCGGGAGAATCAGCAATCAGTTTTCCCTCTTTGATCCCCGTAGGAACCTCTTCTTCAGAAGGTTCTATGGTGGAAAACTCTCTAGGAACTTCAACGGCTCCGGTTGCTTCATGTTCACAGGATAGATACTCTTCTATCCCCGGCAAACGATTACTCGAAGATCTGCTCCTCGAGCGATCCAACTCCCGAATCTCACTTATGTAGGAGGTGTAAATATCATAGTCAGGGACTTGGGAAACTTCTCTAAACCAGTTGTGAAAATCTACAACGGTAGAACAACCAGGCAGCGAGTTGGGTAAAGTAAATTGCGCATGGGTTCCCCCGACGGAAAAGAAGTACTATGCGCGAGCCCCTTCATACAAGTTTCCAATTTGAGCCAATGACGGGTTGGGATTGCCAACGTAAAGCTGGTCATATCCGAATTGCCTAGCAAATCTAGAAGGCATGTAAGGCTCGATGATGTACTTCTCCCACAAGCGATAGACCAGGTAGCCCAACCTGATCATAAGAAGCCAGCTAAAAGTGCCCTCTTCCAAAGAGGACGAGCCCTCAAAAAGCAAGTCCATGAAGAGGGCATTTTCTGTGTCAGCTCCGTCAAAGTTAGGAGTGCAACAAAAAATCTGATAATTATCTTCTCGAGATAGGAGTTGTCGAGCCCTGACTATATAAGAATGAGTCCACGTGGCTGACTCCAATCTTTGTACAAAGGGAATATAAGTGTCATTGCCCTCGTATACTCCCGTCATCAGTGAGGGACAATGCAGCACAAACCAGGCCACCAAGTATGTATACAGCATTGGTACACGTGGTGGAGGAGTTCTCCTGGCTTTCTTCTTGGTAGTTTTAATTTCCAAAGCGCTGAGAAGTTCTGAGGTCAACATCCTCAGGCCATTCTGCATGCAGCCGACCATAGTAGTAAGGAGACTCACAGGTCTCCCATGCGCTAGTAAAGAAGCCGGGTACACAACTTCAGCTAATATCACCTCAGTTGGTTTTGACGGTACTACGCACCGCTTCAACCAAACCATGAAGAAGCCCGCAAGAAGAGCCGTGTCAGAAATAGGGACTGTGGCTTGGTGGTGGAAACTTTCAAACTCAACACCAGCCTCGAAATCATCTTCTGCATGCTCTGTTCTGTATGTGGCATTAGAAGCCTTAATCCGAGCTTTGGCCTCCTTGGGAGAGATAGCTGCAACGCGAGATACGGCTACGTCTCTCTGGCTTAAGTTCTGAAAAAGGTATTCCGCCCACGTGGTATGCATGATGCCCCCTCCACGCATCCCAAAGACTTGGGCACATATGTGGAAGTGACACATCAACTCCCAGAAAGTAGCGTAGATTTTCGGGTGAGCCACTTTCAGTAGGGAAAGCTCTTTGACGGTGGGGATGAACTCCTCATAGGGCGTTTTTCCAAGCGATAACCCCGATACCGCTTGCATTTCATGAAGAAAAAACCTAACTCTCCTGTAGGTGTGAAGAACGTACAGCTGTTAGGGTTATATTTCTCCAACATAGCAAAAAAGTTGTGATAACTCTGCACGACACCCCGTCGAGTAGCTAACACGGAAACCGTGAGACCCGATCGAGCGAGCGACTCCTTAAGTTCCTCAAGAACGAAGTCAATCATGTGGGTCCACCAACCTCCTTCTCCAGAACAAACCCATCCAGGGGACCTGAACATCTGGGTAGAAAATTCACCCTGAGTTGCAAGGAATTGGCGAATAAGGATGTTCGCTGGACGTGGCATCTCTGGAACCTGATCCTTCTTCTCAAATAAACCAGGTCTCAATCCCTTGAGTTGCCCTCCGATTTGTGTGCGAGCCCGCCGACCAGATCCAAGCGACACATTCTCCTTCTCTTTGACTATGTCGAAAGTCAGACCCCGACGACAGCTTACATTCAAAAAGTAAGAGAGTGGGTACATCCTCTTCATGTTTGGAAGGAAGAAGAAGCGATTATCAACTCTCCGCAATAACTTCGAATCTTCTGCATGTATGAAGTGATCATCGACTGGTATACGATCTCCGAATATGAACGCTGGTTTAGGAAGTTGGACACAACCAGCAGGGGTCTCCATGTCTAAATCAGTAATCAGAATCCTGAGAGTAGAACATCGGGGGAATTTAATCATGTCCGTCCTCTCCGAGTCAGAGAGAGTACACAGCGGAATTCTATTTTGGAGACTGAAGACTTCATCCGTGTCAGGTCCGCCAATATACCCAAAATGGTGCTCTTGCGAAAGCGGCACGTTTGGAAGGAGCACTACACAATCAAAAGCAGAAGTTAGTAGCTGAAAACAAGTTACTGATATAAAAACAGAATCATAAATCTCAAAACGCGAGAGTCAAGCCTCGTGTCGAAAATTTCAGACGCGGAGGTCGAGCCCCGCGTCAGGAACCCCAAACGCGAGGGTCGAACCTCGTGTTGAAAAAACTTGAACGCGAGAGTCAAGACCCACATGGAGTCCCAACTCCGCGTTTTCATCGAACAAAACGAGTCATCTTCCTCGTTATCAAGAACCCATCTAGGGTTTTCAGAGAACTTGCCAAGGCAAGTTATTTCGGTCAACACTCACCACGACAGGGAGGACCCTGCGACGGCAGCGTTGACGACGACGTTCCCGCAAGAACAAAAACACCGCCGGCGTCCTCAGCCGACGGTGTTTTGGAAGTCGCTCCGGCGACTTTCTTGGAGCTCGAGCCTACTCTTCGAGGCGCCATTGATGCAATCGGTCGGAGGAGACGTCGACGATTGAGGGAGATAGTGTTCGTCGGAGATCTCGTCGAAATCAAACGAGAGTTCTCGTTCTTGGAAATAGCCGAAAATTTTGAGAGTCAAATGACTCTTGACGTGACCACTCAGGTCTATTTATAACAGCCGTCAAGCTGTTGAGATGGCACGGGATTCTAGGAAAGAATCCCAACCATTTTCAAAACGCGAAGCTCACTACCGTGTTCAAATGCCCAAGCACAAGTCTCAAGCCAGCGTTACAAGGGTCTGCAACCTCGCGTTTTGAACCTCAAACGCGAAGGCCATCTTAGCATTGCCTTTCTTCTAAATCCTCAAAGGCATGAACCCCCTTAACAGGATGTTAACCAAAACCTCTGTTACTCTTCAGCAGAATCTAAATCCTCATTGGGTTAATATTACACCCCAAACAATCGTCATCACCACAGCGTTTGAGTTTAGCTGGCACAAAATACCAGTGTGGCTATAACTCCTTTGTCAGAATCCACTTATTGATTCTCATTAACAGAACGATAAGTCTTCAAAATCACTCAGATTATTGTCAATTTATTAGCTCTCTTCAGCAGAGCAATAAATAATCAGTTTGTCAACTCCTTCTCAGTGGGGTAATAAAACTCCTAAAATTTTGTTCAAATCATAAGTATTATAATTCATCGTTCTGATGACAAAATACTTAGTGATTCTTCCCAGCAAGACACAAAAGGATTTTATCCCCACAGACGTCACATTAAAATTACACCTCTGACAAAAAACCAACTTATCGACTCTCTCCAATAGAGAGATAAGTCCTCAAAAGTGCTCCGATTGCAATCTCTCTACTGTCATGTTAAAATTACATCTCTGACAAAAACCAACTTATCGACTCTCTCCAATAGAGCGATAAGTTCTCAAAATTGCTCCGATCGTAATCTCTCTACTGTCATGTTAACACTACACCTCTGACAAAAACCAACTTATCGACTCTCTCCAATAGAGCGATAAGTCCTCAAAATTGCTCCGATCGCAATCTCTCTACTTTCATGTTAAAATTACACCTCTGACAAAAACCAACTTATCGACTCTCTCCAATAGAGCAATAAGTCCTCAAAATTGCTCCGATCGCAACGTCCTTTCCTGTTATGTTAACCTCACACCTCTAACAGTCTAAACCCTCTTATTTGAACCCTTTTTACCCCGCTATATAAGAGGTGTTCCCATAAGATTCCCAATGGACTAAGTACTTTCCAGAACTATCCTTAGTGATAATAAGGAAAAGTTCGGGATCTCCCCACAGGAAAAAAGTCCATGCTAAGTGAAAATTACACCTCTGACGCCTACAGACTTCTTTCAGTGTTCAAAGTCAAAATAACACAGGAAGAATTCTACTCACTAGCTCTGTTGTGGGAGAATGATTTAACATTTATCCTCAACGTTGTGAAGTTCTCTAGAGTTATCTTAAACGATAATAAAGGAAACTTTCTAAGTTCGGGCTATCCCGGAGATCTATACTAGGTCATAGATGTACCTCGGGCATTTCGCGTGATTTGTTATTTAAAATCAAAACATGACAAATGCAAGAAACAATGAGGGATCAATATCACTTTTTATTCAAGAGTTAGAAGAAAGTGATACAAAACAAACTTGTTCTTGTCAAAAGAACATTACAAAAACCCTATTCACTCACGCATTAGATCAAAAGAGATAAGCTGAGCCTTAATTTCGGCTAACTCCTCCTCGTGAGTAGCCCGCACCATGGCTTCAGCCTTCGCCCGGAGTTCATCCTCACTGGGTATGGTGATGGCCGCCGCTTCGTTCCTGGCCTGTGCTAGGGCTTGGGCCTGCGAATGATATTTCAAAGTACCGTTTGCATTCTGGGTACTGATGATATTGACAATGTTTTCTTCACGGGAGAGTTCAGCCTTCAATCGTAGGACTTCGGCTTCAGCTTCAACAAGTCTGTCCTGAAGCGAATTCATAGAAGCAGTTGAGCGTTCTAACTCTTCTCGCTTCCGAATGTTACGCTCACGAAGCTCCGCGATCTGACGCTCCTTCTCAGCTAAGTCCCGTTCTATCGCTTCTCGGCGAGCTACTTCGGCGACCTGAAGACCAGCCAAAGTGGACATGATTTGCGGCTGAAGCTCTTTGTGGCCCAATGTCTCGAAACGCTGTAATTGCTCTTCAAAACGGAGAATAATTTCTAAACAGCGCTCGAACCACTGAGTGTTGCCCACACTCCTAACTCCGTTCAGGCCTGCCTCCAGAAGAGGTCGAAAGGAATTTAAAGTTCCTCGGCCATTCACCATGTATTCAACCACCGTCTTCGTGAGGCTATTTAGATATACCAGAGAAATCTGAAGAACTTCAGGTGCGTCGGCGAGACTGGAAACCGCAGCCAAAGATGCCCCTCTAGCCATCGAAATTGGTGCAGGGGATCCTGGCGCTGAAGCTGCAGAAGCGGTAGAAACATTCAATTGTGAGGGGCTTGAGGTCAAAGCCATCATCGCCCTTGCCTGAGATGTGCTTGGCCGTGCCTCTGTTGGAGTAAGTGAGATCTTCAGCAATGCGGTAGGCGAAGCAGCTACAGTCGATGAGGCAGGTAGAGGCTGCTCTTGCGCAGGAGCTGACACCGGCACGAGCTGCTGTTCCAAAGGAGGAATCGCAACTGTAGTCTCGAGCAACGTGGCCGGTGAAGCAGCTGCCGTGGATGAGCCAAGCAAATGTTGCTCTGGCAAAGGAGTCGACGCTGGCGCAGGTTCTTGCTCTAAAGGAGCAGCAGAAGTAGTCCCAGGAGTAGGTGAACCTGCACGAAAAAATGGTCGGAACGCGAAAAAAGCGTGCGGAATAAGTCGAAACAAACTAAGCTTACCGGTGAGATAGAAAGGAGTATAACCAGATGCTTTATCAGATGGAGCCTTGGGAGCATCATCAAAAATGGTTATGTCGTCCATGGAATTATGCTATTCATCTTCCATATCATCACCTGGCAAGTTGCTAACTTCAGCATCCTCACCACCTCTATCTTTGTCAGCTCCGTCACCAATCGAGGAGCCTTCATAATCAACTCGTTCCTCATCATCCCGGGTAGCGGAAGGTTCAGGAAGATCTGTGTCGATAGCTGGTTTAGTCATAAGTCCCGTTGTAGGACTAGGCACTAAATCACCAGCTTGTGACATTAATACTAAAGGAGAAGGGGACGGATTCTCTTTGATACCCCTTTGTCCTGATACAGGAGACTTAGGAGGGTCCATCACTTGAGCAGATTCTGCATCTGCAGCCATTAATT
>BQKN01042437.1:0-10764 GCA_022839385.1 Asparagus kiusianus
GGATATGTATGATTCATCTAGTTTAGGATATGCTATTAATATTGCTCATTGTTTGGATATTTTTCCCTATGCTCAATAGCGTGTTAGATTCAAACTATTTGTTCAATCTAAACAATTTGAATTGTGGGAAATTATTGAGGATGGATATGTTGTTCCCATTTTGGAAAAATCCAAATGGTGTGAAAATGATAAAAGATTGTTTAATATGAACAAGCTTTTGTTAGAATATTTGATTAATGCTTTTCACTCTTTATTTTCTAACAAATTTGCTAATTTTGATAGTGCTTACGCCTTATGGAAATTTATTGAAGCACATGACGGAGACTTGGAGGCTATTCAACAAGCGTTGGAAAATCCCACTTTGAATTCTAAAAAAGCCTCATCTCCATGTACAATTCCACTAGGTGATAACCCTAGTGAGGTATACGAGCTTGATAACGATGATATTATTACTTTTAATGAACTTGCTCTTGAGTTTGAAAAATTACACAATTGCTATATTGATGTAAAGAGTAAGTATGTAAATATGAAATCCATTCATGAAACTCTAGCCGCTAAGTTTAATTTTATTACAAATAAAAATATAATTCTTAAAGAATGCAATGAAAATTTAAAAATTGAAAATGCTAGTTTGCTTCATGAAAAACGTGATGCTATGTTAGAAGTAGATAAGTTGAAATCTATGATGAGTAATCTTGTTTATCCTACTTCTAGTAGCAATGATTGTATGCACAATGATGAGTTGAATCAAATGAGAAAACGAATATCCACCTTAGATTCAACACTAAACACTTGTATTGCTAATAATAAAAAGCTTATGGATTTATGTGCAAAGTTCAATGTTAATTCTTCTAAGAAATCTATTCACTATGCACATATGTATGACAAAATTCACAAATGTTCTATTTGCGATCTTAAAGGCCATTTAGCTCAATTTTGTCATAATGCACTAAAAATTGACAAGCCTATTCATGGTTGTGCATCCCATCAAGCTTCTTCATCACATACACATGTTCACACACATAGTATAAATCATAACAAGCTCATGTGTATAAATGTGATTATTGTGGTCATTTTGATCATTTGGCCATGTTTTGTTTCGATTTGAAAAGAAATTCTCGTTTGCAAAATAATTACAAAGAAAAATCTATTTTTGCAAATGAACCATGTGCATTTCATTTCAAATCAAAACAATATTCGGCCAAATGACCAAAACGATCACAAATATCATATTTAAACACATTAGCATGTTTATGATGTGCATGATAAGCATATGCATGTGTATGTGATGAAGAAGCTACATGAGATGCACAAGAAGGATCAATATTCTTATGTTTTTGTGCATCATAACAAAACTTAGCTAAATGACCTTGACGGCCGCAAATAGAACACTTATAAGTTTTGCTATACATGTGTGCATAATAAGTGGATGATTTTGACTTAGTCTTGGCACACATGTCCATAAGCTTCTTATGGTTATTAATGCATGTTTTCAAAGTTGAATCTAAAGATGAAATGTATTTTTTCATAAGATTCAAATCTTCATTTTTAGGCACATATGCATTTTTAGAAGTAGAACATAAATAGTTATTTATAAAAGAAGCAGTATCATTTTGTATGTTCTTTACTTCTAACATGACATTATCTTTTTCATGAGTTAACTTGGCAAAGTTTGAAAGCAAAGAATCATGATCCGATTTTAATTTTTCATTGTTTTCTTTAAGGATCATATTTTTATTAGAAATAATATCAAACTTAGAAGTTAAAGACTCATGACCGGATTTCAAATTTTCATGCTTGCTTTGTAAATTAATAAAATCATTTTGTAATTTCTTGTAGGCATGTAATAATTTATTACTAGCACAAGCAAGTTCATCATTAGGTAAATCATTAATAGATTCGAACTCGCAAACCTCACTAGGGCTATCGCCTAGTACTCGTGTGCATGAAGCTCCTTTAGAACTTGAAGTGGGATCCTCCAAAGCTTGTCGGATCGCCTCCAAGTCTCCTTGATGTGCTTTAATAAATTTCCATAAGGTGTAAGCACTATCAAAAGAATCAAGCTTGTTAGACATAAGAGAATCAAATGAATTTAATAAAAATTCTAACATAAGCTTGTTCATAATAAACATCTTTTTATCATGTTTGCTCCACTTGGATTTCTCCAACGTGGGCACAATATAAGCACAATCAATGATTTCTCATAAATCGATATTTTTAGATTGAACAAATATTTTGAATCTAAAACACCATTGAGCATAGGGGAAAACATTGAATTTAAGAGCAATACTAGAATCATAGCCTAAACAAGATGCATCATTCATATCCATAATTTGTAAAAATATGCAAGCAAGATACAAATGCAATCAAAATAAGATTAGCACAAAAAGATAACTTGGATCTTTAACTCAAGGCGATTAGACCTTAAATCAAAAAGCACCAAGCTCTGATACCAATTTTTAAACCCTAGAGGGGGGATGATTAGGGTCTTATGCTAATCTAATCCGATTTAAATGCCAATTAAATTAATTAATAAGTTATCCTAGTAAGTAGGAAATACAATAAGATATGTAAGCTAGGATAAGCAATATGAACAACAAGATATATCCTAACAAAGAGATATAAGCAATGTATGTGCAAGGATATAAAACTAACACAAGGTGATATATCCTACCAAGGAGATATACAATATGATATATGCAAGGATATGTAAACTAACACAAGGGTAAACAATATGAACTAGATAGTGGATGAAATAAATGAGCAATGCACAATTGGTGATATAAGATAAGTGCAAAAGCAAATGCGCCAATGACAAACTCAAACACACTCAAATGATCATGGAGTTCGGACCTTCCATCCTACGTCTCCGCTCTCCACTCCCGGGGAGAAATCCACTATCACAACCGGATTTTCTATGCTCACCCGAATAACGTTTACACCTCATAATGTCGATTTTTAACGCTCACCGATCAACGTCACTCCTCACAATCGGTTTTCTAGTTCACCGAAAACTTCACAACACACTTGGTTTTCTAGCTTACCGAAAACCTTACAACACTCACAATGTAACAAATATAAATTTGTTCTCTACAATAGATGAGAACTCAATTAAGCACAACTCAATATTACAATCTCTCACAACCCTAATATACTATGTATGCAAATACAATAAGCTCAAGTGGGTGTGTGTAATAATGAGTAAATCAAAATCAAAATCAAACTAAACTCAATACAAATGCTAGCTGATGGAAATGTAAATCAAACGTATAAATAGCTAGATATGAGTTTAGAGATTCTTCTCTGAATAACAAGTTGGAGAGATGAAGATTGAAGCCCAAACAACAAGAAGATGTTCTCCTCCACTTGTGAAAACCAAAACAGCTTTAAACCAAACTTAAACCAACCATAAACCCTTGTTAAAACTTTCTTAAACTTGTTTAAAACACTCTCATAGTTTTTGAAATAGAAGAGGGTTTAAGGGTTTATATAGGAAGAGAAACCAACAGCCAAAACAACAAACAAAACAATAAAAATCCCAGAAAAACAGGAAACAGATTCTGTACCCAATATGACCGTTGGGAGTTCGGTGGTCGACCGAAAAAATTCGCGGTCGACCGCGATCCAGATCCCAAACTAAGAAAACGAGCAAAGAATTATTCGGTCAACCGGTGCGGTCGACCGATGGAAATTTCGAGCTCTCGGTTGGCCGGTGCGGTCGACCGACAAACTCTCTGCTGCCCACTGACGAATGATCACATGTGCGGTCGACCGGTGCGGTCGACCGAGGACTGATACATTCCAAAACTGATTTGCTGATTTTAAAACACTGTTTAAAAATATCAAATAAATTCCAAAAAATGTAAAACTTTGGGGAATGATTGTAGACATGATAATAAACATGCTACAATGACTGGTTTCCAAAAAGAACTTTCCAAATAAAAAATATCATCATTTTACAAAATAGTCCAAAACATGAAAATGTAAACACATGAGTTTGATGTTTTAACCTAAACCAACTTTTGAAACTTTACAAAATGATTTTATAGACTTGAAGAAAGATGTAAACTATTGTTATAAAGTCTATAAACAATGAATGTAGTATTTTATCAAAATACACATATAATGCACTAAAACATGATTTCATTGAACTAACTAAAATTGATATTGATGAAATCATATATATGCATATAAGTATGAAACAAAAAATATGTTTTCTAATTATATTCAATTGTTTCATAGTAACACTTGAAAACTATCAAACCAAAATATATATGTATATATATATATATAACTATATACATACCAAAACCAAAATGTGTATGTGTGTATATGATTGAGCTTAAAGTACTAACACACATAATATAAAATCTAAACTAGATTATCCAAGCTTGATCTTGATCTTCATTGTAGCTCAACTTGGTACACATGCGGATGAAGCTTGAACTTGATCTTTAACTTGAATTGCATAAGCTTCACCGATATTCTGCCAACCTCCTTTGGATATGATCGTTGAAGCACAATTCCATCCATCCTCCAACAATGTTGTTTGTCTATAATAAATAAGAAAACATAAATACTAGACAAACAACATTAGTGGTAAATTATTTGTTAAACATCATTAAAACAAGAAGGCCAACAGTTTATATCTGTCACCATACCTCCCAAAAAGAGATCAAAACCTGAATTTAGTTCCTCCTCTATCAAAGCTTCTCATTATGAAGATTTTCTGTTGTATAAATCCCTAGTTAAGAAATATAGGGAGTTATGCAAGCTAAAAATTATTCCAACCAGATATATCAAATTTAATCACTTAGCCATGTATGATACTCACACAATTCTTCATGATGTTGGGTTGGCTAGACTGTTAGATGAGGAACATAAAATTCCTTATTATCCTTTTCTAGTTTATCTGTTTTATGCCAACCTATCTGTGTCATCCTCTGCTGATGGTCTTCAGACCATTACTACATCTGTTAAAAATGTTGCAATATCTTTTTCTGCCAACGAACTTGCGAGGATTCTTAAAATCCCAACAGGTGATGTTGACCTTATGTCTATTGAACTTGATGATCCAGCTGTGAACCACCTCTTGTTTAAACCTGGTTGTACTTATCCAATGAACAATAATTCTCTTAATCCCGATGCCAAACTTATTGCTAGAATTATTGCTCAAAATCTGATTCCTAAAACCGGTAGTTTTGATCATTTTGCTTCTAACAAAATCAATGCTGTATATGCCATATTTGCCAAAATAAAAGTAGATTGGGCAAACATTTTTCTAAAAAACATGGCATCGAAGCATTTCAAATTTCTACCATTTGGCTCCTTCATCACCCTTATCCTTCAGCACTTCGGTGTTGATCTCTCTCAGGAACCCAAAGTTGAACCCAAGAAAGATTTCTTTGATAGGGTCTCTCTCTCTTGTATGCAACTTTCTGCCTCCTTATCTGATCCCATTGCGCCATCATCTTCTCAATCTAGAGCTTCCACCTCCTCCTCTTCTGATATTTGTGACCGTCTGGATCGTCTTGAGACTCAGTTCTCAAGTGTTCAGAAGCAAGTCTCATCTATTCAGAGGGATGTTAGGACTATTCTATCCTATCAGCGTCAATCTCTTAGGGATTCCGGATACCTCTTCTAGTTCTGAGTCTGGTTCTGAGGAGGGTCCTGCTGATGGCTCTGGCTCCGACGATGGATCTGGCTCTGGTCCTGCTTCTGATGGTGACGGTGACGGTGATGGTGATGATTGACTTTGGTGCTCGTTGTGTTTACTGGTTTATTTTTGTGCTTATGGTGATGTTTTTTATTTTTTTGAGTTGTAGAACTTGATACTTATGCTTTTAGTTTTGAGTTGTAATAACTCTATGCTTGTGTGAAAAACTATGTGACTTTGTGAAACATTTTGTGTTATGGTTTGTAGTCTTGTGGAACAAATTATGTTTGTGGAACACTATATAATATTTTGGTGTTTAAGTGATGTTTTTTTTTGTGATTTATTTGGTCTATATCTTGTTTATGGTTGTTTTTGGATGGATATGGTTGCTTAGCTCCTATGTATGTATATGATCTTTATATATCATCCATGCAAATTGACAGGGGGAGCTTTAACCATATTTTTATTATTTGTGCTCATATGCAGGGGAGCGTTGCTCCTATTTTTATTCTTTTCCCTTTTTGATGTTGTCAAAGGGGGAGAAAGTTTATTGGTTTATTCATATATGCTTATCTTATGTGATTTATTGTTGATGAAAGATATGTAATTTTGGTTCATTATGTATGTGGTCATATGTGGTTTGTTCACATGTAACTACATAATCTATTTCCAACTTTCATCATTCATATGAAATTTCATATCATTAAATAAATTGTTTGCCATCATCAAAAAGGGGGAGATTGTTGGCCCTTTGATTTTGATGATGATTTGTCAAACAATTTATATCTAATCTATTTTCTAGTCTTTGTATTTATCTTTACAGGTAATTCAACACTCGTCAATTAAGCGTTAAAGATTCAAGTTCACATGTGTGGAGTTACCTAGGTATAAGTTTAGTGTACTTACATATATTGTATGTTTATATCTAAGGTCAATATATATACACTTAACACGATTTTTTGATGTTTTCTACCAAATAAATGATTTTGTCATCAAACGTCGTTACTATATCTTTTATCTCATGTTTACAGCTCTTTATATACATATAATATATGCATGATATATATATACGTATTTACAAACCTTATGTTAATTTTTATATTCACGAAAAACATGTTTTTTGAACACTTTTCAAAAACATGGAGTTTTCACAAACGAAAATTAATTTTTCAAAAATTCCTTTTCAAACATGCTTATTTTATCATTTAGAAACTTTCCCCAAAGTTTCACTATTTTTGGATTTGATTTGATATTTTTAATGAATTTTTAAAACAGCCCAAAAACCTGTCAATATGCAATGTATCAGATTTCGGCCGACCGGCGCGGTCGACCACCAATTGTAATTTTCTGAGCTTGCTTTTTTTGTGCTCGCGGTCAACCGTGACGGTCGACCGTGAAAACATCCAGAGAGTTTCACGGTCGACCGCCACGGTCGACCGCCAGCTTTATATTTTCATATCTATGGTTTTGAGCTTCGCGGTCGACCGCCGAACTGTCAGATCACTCCAACGGCTAGTTTTTAACAGCTATTGTTTGTGGGTTTTTTGGTCAATCTAAGTGGTTTTTACTGATGTATTGGGTTGCTATATATACCCCATTGCTGCTCTCCTTCTATGCATCCAAGAAATCTAGGTTTTGTGTTTAACAAAATATTGAGTGTGTTTTCAAAGAGCTGTTTAAAAGCTGATTTCATAAATCTGTTTCAAGAGAAGTCTTCCTACAACAAGAAGTGGCTTTCAAATCCTATTGGGATCATCATCTACTGTTCTTCTTATTTGAGAAGTTTTCTAAACTCTTATATAGCTTGTTAATTCATTTTCATTTCAGTTAGCTATATTTATTGAGTTTCATTCACTGTTATCACACACACATATTGAGCTTAATATCTTCATACCATATAGTGTGGGTTGTGGGGTGTGATTTAGTGAGTGTAAGCTTCATTGTGTTCTCACTTGTTATTTGAGAACAAACCATTGTATTTAATCTTTTTTTGTGAGAATCACTTGTAATACACTTGTACACCGAGAGAAATGTGAAGCGAGAGACGGGGTCGAATCCAATAGGAGTGGCGTCGGTTGACGAACCTAGGGAGAGGTTGTAACTGAGCACTTGAGGAGGAGGACACGGGCTAGGTTCCTACACTTAGTGTGTAAAGTGTGATTGCATAGTGTTTGTTGTGTGAGAGTTTTCGGTGAACTTGTAAACCGAGTGTGTAGAAGTTCTGGCTTCCAAACCGGATTATGATAGTGGATATCTCCTCGAGGTGAGGAGCGGGGACGTAGGTCGTGGTGACCGAACCTCGTAAACATATCATGTGTTTGTGTTTTGTTTGACTCATATTTTATTTGTGCATATTCTTATTGTTCTTATTCATATCTATCTCTTGCAAGAACATATTGATCAATATAATTTTAATTGGCAATTAATCCGGATTAGATTAGCATAAGACCCTAATCACCCCCCTTCTAGGGTCTAACATAGTTTACATCTTTCTTCAAGTCTATAAAATCATTTTGTATTGTTTCAAAACATGGTTAAGCTAAAATGTCAAAACTCATATATTCACATTTTCATGTTTTGGACTATTTTATAAAATGACGATATTTTTTATTTGGGAGGTCCTTTTTGAAAACCAGTCTTTGTAGCATGTTTATTATCATGTCTACAATCATTCTCTAAAGTTTTATATTTTTTAAAATTTATTTGATATTTTTAAACAGGGTTTTAAAATCATAAAATTAACTTTCAAACCTGTTTTCTCATATGTCAGTTTACGGTCGACCGTCACGGTCGACCACGCCTTTGTTTTTAACCTGCGGAGCCAACAACAATTTTCACGATCGACTACCATGATCGACCGTCAGCTTAAAAATTCCCATGGTCGACCGTCACGGTCGACCGTCAAAGTTTCTAGAATTTTCTGATCCTCGAAAGTGGCTCGCGGTCGACCGCAAGATTTTCACGGTCGACCGCCGTTCACTCCAACGGTCATTTTGTATAGAATCTGATTTTCGATTCTATTGGTTTTTTGGTCATTTCTGTTGGACTTTTGGCTGAGGTTTTGGGAGGCTATAAATACCCCATTGATCTTAGTTCTCATAGTAATCCAAAAAGTTTTTTAAACAAGAGTTTTAACAAGGGCTTAAGTGTTGTTTAAGTTTGTTTAAGAAGCTTTTAAGCATTTGAGAGTTTGAGTTTATGAAATCAATTTCACAAAAGCTTGAGGAGATCATCTATTGGTGTTTGAGCATCCAACTCTTCCCCTTCCTCTCTTGATCTATTGAGAAGTTTTCTAAACTCAATCTTGCTTTATATTTTATATTGTTGGATTATCATTTTATTAAGCTAGTGTTCATATTGAGTTTAGTTAATTTTATTTTCTCTTTGTTCACACACACACAACCATTGAGCTTATTGTATTTACATTCATAGTATAATTGGGTTGTGGGATTGTGTAACTTAGAGAGTGAGCTTATAATTCGTTCTCATCCATTGTAGAGAACAAACACTTTGTATTGGGCTTATCGTGAGAATAAATTTGTAATACACTTGTACACCGAGAGAAGTGTGTGACGAGATTCGGGGATCGTCCCAAGAGGAGTGGCGTCGGTTGACGAACCTAGGGAGAGGTTGTATCCGAGCACTTGAGGGAGACACATATAGTTCCAACACTTGAGAGGGTGTAGAGTGAGATTGTAAGAGTGTGTTAGTTATAAAGTTTTCGGTAAACTAGAAAACCGTATTGTGTGGTGTAAACGTTATTCGGATAAACGTAGAAAACCTGGTTGTGATAGTGGAGATCTTCTCAAGGTGAGGAGCGGAGACGTAGGTCAAGTGGTTAGACCGAACTCCGTGGTCATATCGTTTTGTTTGTGATTGTATTAGAGTTCTTATTCTTGTATTCATATCTTATATCGCCTTTGTGTATTGCTCTTCATATTGCCCTATCTCTTTTGTAGATTGTTTATTTTACCCTTGTATTAGTTTATATATCATTGCTCATATATTTGTAATATCTCATTGCTAGGATATATTCATTTGTTCATATTGCTTATTCTTGCTTGTAACATATTGTATATCTATCTCGCAAGAATAATTTATTAATTAGTTTTAATTGGCATAAAATCAGATTAGATTAGCATAAGACCCTAATCACCCCCCTCTAGGGTCTAACACAACTGACTCCCCATCTTTCTGTTTCTCGTCCAGCAAAGTGCCAATGGATACCTCGGTATCATTGTCGAAGAAATTGGTAAGAAACAATCCTTCCATATCCTCCCAGCTATTGATACTCCCAGGCTTAAGACGTCGGTACCAATTGAAGGCATGCCCATGAAGGGTTCCCACGAATGACCAGACCATCAAAGCTTTATTTTCGTATATTGCGCCAAGATAAGACTTGAAATAAATCAAGTGTTGAGTGGGTGAACCCCTGCCATCAAAAGGAGTAAAGTTAATTAGACTAAATTTTGGAGGATAAGAAATCAAGTCCCATACTCTCGGGTACGGATATGGGATGTCTGTTTTCTTTACTTCCTGAGCTGTCATCAGAGTATTAACTTTGTTCTCAAGATCTTGCATCTTCTTGTCTTCCTCCGTATTCTTCTTCAAATAAATTTGAGAATGTTGAGTAGACGACTTAACCGGGCCTCTCTCCGAATTGTTTTTATTAGGAAGAGGATCAGCAAAGATAGTTTCATCCACTTCAGGGTCACTGTCAACCTCAGTTATACGCACAAGTATGTGTTTTCGGTAAAAGTTGCTGTTTTCATTGATGTTCTCTTTTTCGAGATCTGTTACAACTTTGAGCGTTACAACAGGATAAAATGAAAACAAAAGGGTTACAACTTTAACGAAAATAAACACGAGATCCCGGTTTGGTACGGTCTCGCTTGCGTGGGTTGTTGGCCTGTGACGGGGACGTCGATATCCGTGGACCGCCGACTCTTCAAGATCCTTTCCGGGAAAATCCGGCAGAGTTTCGTCTATCCGCAGAGGGATATAGAAACAGAACTTCGTCGATCCGCGTGAGATCTAGAAGTTATAAGCGTATATCTCGGCTAAAACGAGATAATAGCTCTTCTTAGTGTTGCCTGCGAAGGGCAACA
>BQKN01042442.1:0-18213 GCA_022839385.1 Asparagus kiusianus
TCCCGAGAACTAAAGGCTACTATTTCCTTGGTGAAATAGTACCCCCCGGCTGTTATTTCCTTCGTGAAATAGCACCCGTCCAATCGTGTAGATCTGCCCGGATCTAGATCGCGCGGTGGTCAACGGATAAACCCCCGGCGCAGGCAAACAACCCACGCGAGCGACCGCAAAACAGGAGCTCGCGATTTGTTCGACAAATAAGGAAAGTTGTAACCTTTATTTTTTTTTTGTTGATTTCTTGTAACCGGATCTTATAAAAAGACCGGATCTTTGTAATCGATAAACAATTATTGAGTGTGCAATGGAATCATCAATGAAGAAAGCTACTATTTTTCCCGCGAATAGTTAACACCACGTCACATCAACCGGTGTGGCAATTATACTTCGATGAGGCTTCCCGAGCAACCAACGTAGCAAGCGCACCCGGATGTTCTAAAATTTCCTCAGGAGTAGGGGTCGTTTTAGTTTCCCCGGAAAAGCATGTCTTGCCTAGAGCATATTCGTTGACTGAACCATGCTCTAATAACGTGGCCGAGTACAATGTATTAATAATTGGGCTTAATTTTGCCAAAGAGCTGGGGGTCGAATACCTTGAAGCTTTTGGTGATTCTCGGTTGGTAGTTAATCAGATACGAGGAGAGTATGAAGTCAGAAATCAAGATCTAATTCCATACCACTAGGTAGCCATCGAGATAGCAAACTCGTTTGAAGAATTTTTCATCGAGTATGTTCCACGCCTCCAAAATACATATGCAGACGCATTAGCAGCATTATCGGTATCTTTGGCTCAGCCTCCCGAAACAGAGCAATTAATTACAGTGAGAACTCACCAGCTTATTATTCCAATCTACGATTCGATTGCTAAAGAAGCACACTCAATGAGAGTTGAACCTGAAGTTCAAGATTAGCGTTTCCCTATTATCGATTATGTCCTACATGGTATCTTACCTGAAGATGTAAGAGAAAGGGATTTGATTCGTCGAAGAGCACCGAGATTCTACTACAATGCTACCGCGCAAATGTTATATCGACGGTCGTACGATGGTTTACTACTCCGTTGTCTATCCAATAAAGAGGCAGAACAAGTACTCAAAGAGGCGCATGACGGGACATGTGGTGCACATCAGCCCGGTCCTAAACTCTGTGACTGACTTAGGAGAATGGGATATTACTGGCCAACTATGGTAAATGATGCAGTCGACTATGCCCGACGATGTCATGTATATCAGTTACATGCAAATTATATGCATCAGCCACCAGAACACTTACACCCATCAGCGACGTCATGGCCACTTGAAACTTAGGGCATGGATATTGTTGGTCCTATTTTTCCTCCTTCAGTTAAAGGCGACCATTTCATTCTGGCTATCACTGATTACTTCTTGAAATGGGCCGAAGCGGTTCCACTTAAGGAAGTAAAGACGAGTGATGTTATCAAATTTATTAAATACCGCATCATATATCGGTATGGTGTCCCAAAGCGAATAGTACACGACAATGGTCCTCAATTCGTCAGCAACACATTCATCAAGTTCTGCGGTAAATTCGGGATTAAGGATGTTTCATCGACTGCTTATAATCCCACAGCTAATGGATTAGCCGAAGCTTTCAACAAGACTATTATCAAGATTCTGGCAAAACTTGTGAAAGTCAATAAACGAGATTGGGACGACAAACTCAGTGAAGCCCTGTGGGCTTATCGTACAACTGTCTGCACGCCAACTGGAGCAACCCCATACTCCTTGACATATGGATGCGAACCTGTCCTGCCTTTAGAAATACAAATTCCCTCTCTCCGCATCGCTCTCGCAACGGGAATGACGACGGAAGAACATCACCAGAAACGTCTCGAGGAATTAGAGATGTTAGATGAAAAACGCTTGGAAGCTCAATAACAAATCGAGTTTTATCAGGCTAGAATTTCTCGGGCTTTCGATAAATAGGTCCGACGACGAAGTTTTAAAGAAGGAGATCTGGTTGTTGCCGTTCGAAGGCCTATGATTCTCAATTCTAAGAAGAAAGAAAAATTCTAACCCAAATGGGAAGGACCGTTTGTAATAGAAACAGTCTATTCAAACGGTGCGTATCGCCTGATCGCTCAGGATGGCAACAAGTTAATGATGCCCATAAATGGGAAGTTCCTGGAGAAATACTATCCGTAGTATGTTCAGGATAACCTATACAAAATGGAAAATTCCTGAAGAAGTATTATCCGTATGTTCAGGATAAACTATGTAAAACGGAAAGTTCCTAAAGAATCCTATATAGGATATCTTTAAGATAACCCGAGATCAGTTGATTGTCTTAAATAGAAACTGATCATTTGAATAATCCATTCTTAATTATCATAAAATGATTAAGATTCTTTTACTGTTTTTGTTGAGATGAGATTCAATGACAGAATATAATTGATCTTTCCTCACGAAACCCCTCACCGATTGAATTGACCGACGGTGGGTCCACTAAAATCCGTCATGGATTAAAATCCTTCAAACTCCCGTTGTATTTGTTTTCTAACATTCCCAATGCTGAAATTATGATACAATATCAAAAATTCAGGTTATCAGTCCATATCAGTCGCCGAATCATTTCGTGTCAAATTCTTGTGTTTGACATAAAAATTCCCACTGAGTAATTGGTACAAGTCAATAAACCCATTGTTATTTGTACCCCACTCCCATTCCTTACCTGGTCAAACTTTCCTACAGTTAGGACCAAAACCAAAATCCCCTCTCGATTCCTCCAATGAACGAGAGTCCACAAATCGAGCGATCAAACCTTCCTACAGTTAGGATCGTCTTAAAACTCCCACTTGGTCAAACCTTACTACAGTTAGGACCACAACCAAAATCTCCTTTCGATTCATTTCACGAATGAGAGGTCTACTTTCGAATTGAATAATCAAACCTTATGACAGTTAGGATTATTCAAACCAGTCCAGATTCTCTAAGTAGGAGATCCCACTTTGAGTTTTCTTTATACCAAGAGATAGAATATAAAATTCTTCATCTCTGATTTTGGGTTTATCTCTACTAACAAATAAGAGACCAGGAGATAGGATATAAAATTTTTCCTCTCCGATTTTGGGTTTATCTCTACCAACAAACAAGAGACCAGGAGATAGAATATAAAATTCTTCCTCTCCGATTTTGGATTTATCTCTACTAACAAACAAGAGACCAGGAGATAGGATATAAAATTCTTCCTCTCCGATTTTGGATTTATCTCTACCAACAAACAAGAGACCAGGAGATAGAATATAGAATTCTCTCTCCGATTTTAGGTTCATCTCTACCAACAAACGAGAGATTGAGAGATAGAATATCCAATTCTTTCTTTATAATCTTGGGTTCATTTTCCTGCCTAGGAAATGTAAGCTACTTATATTTCAAAATCCATGTCGTTCACACATGGAGGATGTTATCTCTATCCCTTACTGGAGATAAGCCTACGTCTAACACATGTAGCCTACATATTCAATATTATAGTTCAAAGTCTAAGAGAGTTTAATTCTTTTAGCCCAACATTATATGTGAAACGGATTTAGATAATTCACATACTAGCCCGATTCAAACGGTGATCGGTAAAGGCATATCAAATCCGTTGATGGCTGAGGATTTGCCAAAAATCCTATAAATATTATGGTTATTTATTCTAAACAAGAATGAGTAATCATAATAAAATCTCAATGAGCAAAAGAGTTCACTATATTAAAAAAAAATGTTCAAACAAAGCCACATAAGAAAATATATGTTCTCAAAATTACAATAGCTTATAATGACGGATTTGATCCTTTAGTTGGGAGAGCTCTATCACATAAGCTTGTTCAAGCTCAGATACCAAGTTAGATTTAAAGCTTTCTTCATCAACGCTTTGAATTCTGGCGACTTCTTGTTCCTTGTCAGTGAAAATCTTTTCTTGAAGATTCAGCTGTCGAAATAGATTCTCCTCAGCTTGAGTTACCTCCGTCAGATCGGACTCCAAAACTTCATGAGCATCCCTAGCTTTCGCAAGTTGCTCTTCTAACTGGGCCATCTCTGCTCGACTCGACTCTAAGTCACGATACAGGTCAACCTTGACTTGTGTCTTCTTGGCAACACTCACCCTGAGTTGATTAATGCGGGTTTTTAGCATTTGAAGTTCAGATTCAGCGGATTTATGAGAATCACGCCATGCCTGCAATCTCAAGTCCATTCGAGGAGCAATATAAGAAGGCGCGCCATTAGCACAAAGACTCTGCAAATGTTCGATGTTTTGTTTAAGGTCGGCTAAGTAAGCTTCGATTGAATCGGAAAGTTCAGCGTATCCGTCTTCTCTAATTCCTGATACATGGCGGTCGAGAGATCTCCTAAAATGTTCGAAAGGCGAGCCTTTAAGGATGATTCGATTAACCATGGTGTTTAAGAAAGTGACAAAACTTTGGACATCAGAGCAAATGACAGCTTTGTCCGGGTCTTCGTCCATTAATAAATCTTGAATACGTTCAGACAAGGGTGAAGGAGCTGCAATGAGAATAGACAAGGTCAATATAATATGTATGTGCGCAGACATAGCAATGAACGGGATTATCCCAAGTTTAACAGGAAATTCTATGGCTTGATTACCTTGACTTGTCGACGCTGAGACATGCTCCACGGCAACCGAAGTTTGTTCAGAAATAATGCTTGGCGGTTGGTTCGCCACATCAGACGGTTTTTCAATTGCAGCTTCTGATGGCTTCGGGTCCAGATCAATAGATCCTTTAGAGGTAGATTCTACAAACGGGATAGGATGAATAAAAAAATTCCAAAGGCGCGAATCAAATTATAAAAACACATTAAAAGACGTGATGTACCAAGTGGAGTAGTAGTTGTGGTGGTTTGCTCTTCCACGGTTGCCTTCGATACTCCGGCTTCGCGAGCAAGTGGAGACGAATCAGAAATAACAGCAGATTCAGTCTCAGCGGTATCAAAAGTTAGAGCGATATTAGCTGACGGTTCAATCTCAGCCGAGGGACCTGTCAAAAGTAGGAAACCTAGGCCTTTAGGTTGATCGCATGCACCAATGATAGTAGACGCATCAACTTCATTCGTTGGTCCTACGACCAAGTTCCTTATTTAGTTATTAAAAGAAGAAATAAAAGCTTGATTGAAGACCTAAGTTCGAAAGTACATACCCTCTGATGTACCTACTTAAGTGGAACCAACTCCAGTAGTTGGTCCTGTAGTAGTAGTCGGAGCTTGGTCTGACAACAGATCAGAAATACGTTGATGGTCATCTTCAGAGATGTCAAGATTGAAATCATGTTCGCTAAAGCCTCCGATCTCCACATCATGAATAACTTCCTGGTCTCTTGGCTCATTAGTAGGAATATCTATGGGACAGAAAAACCCATCAGTACATACGTAAGGATATGAAGGAACTAAAGCGAATAGAACTAAAGTTACCTTCAATGATAGTTGCGGGATCAGCAGCGCTACTACTCGCACCTACCTCCTTTAGTTTAACTAAAAGAAGATAAAGCGCACAAGTTAGTAGAAGAGGAACATATTCCGCTTCACTTATCTCCCGGAAGTGCCCCCCAAATGAGAAAACATTTGTACCTGTGTCGGCGGTTGGCGAGGTCGATACGGTAACTGGAGAAGCGGTGGTGTCCATACTAATGGGTTCTTCACTCATCGCTTTATGTACTTGTTGAGTGAAGCTTGGTTCATCAGCATCCATTAAGCCAGGAGAGGAAGGATCAGGCATAATTTCTCATTCTTCTTCTAGCTCACCTGCGACAGAAAAAGAATAAATAAGATTTTATATTAAAAAGATAATGAAAAAGAGATGAGAACGAAATTCCACCTCCCGCGCCAACTGGAAAGTTTTGGGTAAATTCCTCTTTAAATAATGGGGAAAGTTTGCGTGGTCGATGGGCAGTCTTCTTAATTCTCTTCGACAAGCGAGTATCTTTTGGAACTTCAGAACTCTCGTGACGAAATTTGTGCATAGTTTGGTTCCTTGAGCAGTGCGGGGTTGAGCCTCGGAAGAAACAGGAGATCAGGATCTCTTTCTGCTAATGAGCGGAGCGACATCTTCTTCCTCTTCTTCTTCCTCTTCTTCCCGTACAGGCCATCTGACAGTCATCTTGTTAGAAGACGACAAAGGAATATTCTTTTCCTTTATTTGTATACCTTTTGAAGGAGCACCTGGTGATTTAGGGGGAGAAGCCCGACGAGTTCTGTGGGCTACAGGAGAAGGTAGGATATCAGCTTCCACTTCATCTCCGGTCTTATCATCTTCACTAGACGTCTCAAATTCGTCACTCTCCTCTGAATCAGCTATCTGCTTTCCTTTATGGGAAGAAGTAGTGGGCCCTTTTCCTCTCCTCGAAGGTATAACTCTTCGGACTATAGCTTCCGCTTCTAATTCAGAAATCTTTTTCTTCGCAACGGGCATGTTGGTGGCTAATATCCATCGGCAGCAAAAAAAAGTTGTATGAAGTTCAGGCTCAGCAACCGGTAAGCTAAACTGAGCGTTAGTACAGCCGACAACATTCCAAAACCAGGCTCGCACTCCATCGATAAGACCTCCGCAGGTCGTTAGCCATTTGTTAGGATTCTCGACATATAGTTGGTCACAGCCGAATTGTCGTGCAAATCGGCAAGGAAAGTATGGCTCGATTCTGCAGATGTTTCTTGACCGGAAAACATTGTAGCCTGGTCAAATGTTCATAAGCCAATGGAAGCTACCCATGTTGAGAGAAGTCCTGTTAACTCCAGGCATTTCCTCATCAATGAGCATGTCACTATGTGCACCAGGAAATCGGGGAAAACATGTATAAAACTCCCAACACTTAGCATTCTTGAACTACCTTACTATGTCAGACCATTGTCGGGAGGGGCTTAACCATTTATATCCCTCCAAAAGCTGCAGCAGTGGAATTTCTGGATCAGAACGGTCCGGAGCTAACATCATGTCGGGTCGGTGAAGGACCAGCCACGCCATTTAATACGTGTATGGTAGTTCGACCCGTGACATAGGAATCTTGCTCGAAGGTTGGGCATCCGCCTTTGTGAAGGTTCTGGCTAAGTTGCGTAGGCCACTATGAATGTCAGCGATCATGGCTGAAAGCAAAGATAATCTGCCTCCGGCGACTAGTTGGACGGCAGGAAAAAGAACCTCGAGAGGAAGGGCATCTGAAGATTGATGAGGTACCACACACCTTTTTAACCAAATGGCCAAATAGCCGGCGAGAAGAGTCTCAGGCTTCATCCTTTTCGTGGCCTGCCACAAGAAAGTTCTGAATTTCGTACCACTTGGAAAATCACATTCGGATGATCCGGTGGTGTAGGATTGAGCATCGATCTTCGCAATCAACTTGTTGACATTAGAAGGAGTCAATGTAGGCGATTCACAAACTGCTTCGCCAGTTGAATTCTCAAGATTCTGGAATAAATAGTCGGCGAATTGCTTTAGACTGACTTGAGCTGCCTTCTTGCTTTTCACCTCAATTCGGGCTATTGCTGTCTGATAATGACAGGTTAGTTCCCAAAGAATATCATAAGTAATAGAACCAGCCTTCTTCATCCTCATAAGCTAACGATTGGCGGGAAAATATTCTTGGTACGGAGTGTTCCCTATCGGTAATCCTGAGACCTTCATCATCTCATGAAGCGGAAGCCCTAATTCCCCGTACTTGGCGAGGAATGTATTCGTATCCGGGTTATAAGACTCGAATAGAGCAAGAAAATAATCCACGCTTATCGGGAGACCATACATACTAGCTCGAATTGGGATATCTAATCCGAGGTTAGCTAACTCTTGACCCCAACGGCTAAGCACATAATTGGTCATCCTAGACCACCATTTGTCTGTAAGAGAATGAACCCAACCGAAACACCTGAACTTATTGAGGGGAAATTCTCTGCCGATGCGAGCAAGTTGATTCTTTACTGTGTTGGCCCTTATCATCAATTCGTCGTGGGGTCCACTATCTGGTCCAAGTACCCCTGGGTGAAGACCACGGATAGTATGACGACCACTAGACCCAGGAGCATTGATATCCCTACCAATGAACCCATAATGGATGCATTCATGGTCATCTGTCAAATGCCAAGACATCTTCCTCGAAACGGTTAAATTCCGTAGTTGTAAGATCGAATAGTGCCGAGGAAACGGAGGAAGAAACAGAAGGTCCCCATCATACTCATTCATCCAAGCCTTAGGACCACATCAAAGAGTGTCTGGGTCTTCAACTGAGTCCCCAAACAAGTAATCAGGCTTCCTTAACGGTTCAGTCGAATCTCGGATAGATGTTAAAGGAGAGTCAGTTAACAATTGGTGCAATGTGCGACGACTCCCCTCGTAAATCAGCTCAGGGATGCTGTCGTCACAACCCTCAATGAACTGACGGGCCTCTCTGACCAGAAAATCGCCATAGAAAGAAGCGTGAAGAATACCACTCTGGCCCGGATATTCTCTATCAGAAAAAGTGACAGAAGGAAAATGCACTGCAAACAAAGATAGGACGAAGTTGAATAAAAGAGGCTAAAAGAGCAATATTCATTGCTCTAAGTAGCCGCGTCAGTGTTCACTGCCGCGCGTTACCGCGACAGTGTCCGCTGTCGCGCTTAGCCGCGGCAGCACGTGCTGCCGCGGTAACTGAGCAGCGACCCTTAGCTTCAAAGGGCCACGAGTTTGAGCCAAACTCATACTTTGGCCATGGTACATGTCTTGGTTAAACAAGATATGCGTTCATAGTGTCAATCCTCTTAAAGGAGGACGTCGACTCTTCCCGGATGACTCTCAAAGGAGACAAACGAGGTTGTATACACAAAGTTAGCAATTCTAGACAGAGAAAAGTTGAAAAGTTACCTCCAAACGATGTGGCAGCAGCCTCCATCTCCTCTGACGCTTGGGCTACAGATTTGCCCTTGGGAACTCTGGATCTCTTGGGTGACATAGTGAAAAAGAGGGGTTTTTGACCTAGAAAACACAAGGAAGTTAGGGTTGTGTCGAGATCTCAAATAAAAGCTCAATATACCAAGGAAAACGAAGCCCTAGGGTTGATTTCTTACCAGAGGATGAAGAAAATCAAGCTTTGATAGAAGAAGGACCGAAGAGAAAGCTCAAAAACACGAAGAACTCGAAACCCTAGATCTTGTTCAAATAAGAATCACTGAAATATGAAGAGGTTAGGAGAGGAAGAGGCTTGAGAATCCTTTTATAGGGTTTTAGAGGTGGTTTTGAACTCAGAGGAGTATGTAAAAATGACCCGAAAAAACCCGATACTCATTTTTAAAGCCCCAACTGACCGCCTCTGTGCGCGTCAGTCTACGCTGACGCGCAAAAGCGTAGCGTGCCAGCAGTGATTCCATAAGTATTTGAATATATACATCCCTCATTGTATTTGGAATGAATATCCGAAAACTCCGAGGAGTATATAAGTAAAAACTGCATCTCCTTGAACCTCCCAACGGGTATATGAGGTTAAACTATTTCCCGCACACTCCAATAAAGTATATGAGTATAAACTATTCCTTTGCCATATTTAGTTCAAGACTTCAACAACGGTCAACTGATAAACGCAGAATCGGAAGAATTTTAGCTATTCTACAAAGCACTGAATAGACTAAAAGATGAAGAAGTCAGGAATTGAAGCCATTCACAGAACATTCTATGCAATCTCCAAAACTAAGTACTGAAGGGATCGTAAGTAAAACTAGTCTTATCCAAAGTGTCCCAGACTCTTCTATAAAAGAATGAGTCTGAGATACTTTGGAGAGGGTATCTGTAGGCGTCAAAAATGCTCATAGATATCCAAATACAACTCAAGACTGAGAAGAGAACAATATGCATACATGTGACAAAATACATTGACAGGCGATGCGTATAGGCGCGGCAACCCATGGTGACGCGCGTAAGGCGCGGCAGCCCATGGTGACGCGCAAATGGTAAAGTAGCCTCTTATGTAAATTATTGACAGTTTTTAAGGTCCATGTGGCGGCATATCAGAAAGAGAACATGTGCTGACGTGGACAAGCAGTTAAACCACGAAAAAATGGTTAAAAGTCGTGGGAGGACGGTTTTAAACATGATGGAACGTGGCTGGAACTGTCTCTTTGGCCGTGCCAGTCTACACTGACGCGCCAATAGCCGCGGCAGCATAGACTGACGCGCCCAAAGAACCTATACTCGATCAGTTATTTTGCCTCCATTGCCACTGTTGTGCACCTCTATCCCTATAAATACCTCCCTAGACACGAAGCAAAGGATTTGGAGCAGATTGGAGCAAAGAAGCTTAAGCTTTTTGTTGAATTGGAGAGAGTCTTCATTCCTTAGAACTGGTTCTAGTGACTCCTAGAGATCCAAGCTCTGACTTGATATTTGGAAGAGTGAACATCTTACATCGATAAGATATTCGCTTTAAATTCTTACTTCCATAAATGAAGAAAGAATCCCTAAACCCCTTCATAATCTGTGATTTGGTGGTCCACGAGCCAAAGCACTCCCGGCACAGGCAAAGTCCCACAAAACAGGAGTTGATAAACGATTTTTGTGTTATTTTCCAGAGAGTTGTAATTTTCTTTTGTTGGGTAAGAGAGGTCTTGTAAAAAAGGCTAGTTCTTTTGAATTTGTTGTAATCGATCGAAGATATAATGAATTCCATAATGAAACCAACTTTCGACGAAAACAAAACTATATTTAAAGTAATTTTTTTTTTCCAATCAACCACTTCTAAGTCAAAATTTTTACGAAAAAAATCTTAAAAAAATACCCTTCAAACTCACATTCAAGCCACATGACTCACGTTGTTAATGTTTAGGTCTAAGTAGCATACAAGACACACATCTTAAGCTTGCATTTTCTAATGTTATTTTCCTTTTTTAGTGAAAACTTGGCTAGAAGGTGGTTGATTGGAATAATATTTCGGATTAAAGCTGGTTTTCATACAAATTAGAAATAAAAAATGATTTCTGTAAAATAACTCTATTTTAAAAGTGGTCTATAGAGGAAAAAAAATCCCTAAATTTCAATGGGTGAATGAATCACTCATTTATTTTGTAAGTCGGACCATCCCAGAGTCATTCTTGTATCATGCAATATGACCGTTTCCAAGTTAGCTATAAGGTACACGTTGAATGTAGCAATAAGGAAAGGGGAAAAAAAGGTTACAGTCAAGCATATAAACGTACCTAACTAGCATTAATTGGTAAAGTTTTCATTATAAGAACTCCCTTAAATGTCCTTTTAGCTGATATTGGAACGGGTGGCACCTAGGAACTTAGTGATGTTGTTGTGAGTTGCGGAATATGGATATGGATATGAATATTTTGGCGTTGGATTTTATCTCCTTCTTTTGATTCAAGTTGATACATCTGGAGTCTAGTTGTCCTGCATATCCACGACTAGATCAAATTAAAGTAGAACCTAGATCTAAAAAAATACATTTTTATTGGTTATGCCTCTAGAGTGAAGAGATATAGGTGGTGCCCAATCTTAAATCACCTAAATTCATGATTGAGTAAAATATAATATTTCATGAGCCTGCTATGTTGCTTTCAAAAGAAGATAATGTTGTTGTTCCTTCTCGTTTAGGTACTACATATAAGAGTACCGGAGAGAAGGTGGAGTTGGAGACAAATTCTCATAATTCAATTCAACAACTAGTTGTTAGTTCACCTGAAAACAATAAGGAAACATAAATTACAGTATAAGATGATACTTATAGCATTGCAAAAGGAAAAAAAAAGAGATTGATAAAGCCACCATAGAGATATGCAGATTCAGCTATTGCATATACATTATCAACAGCTTAAGAGATTGGTGATGCAAGAGAACCGAGCAAATTTTTAGAAGCCACTTCATCATATGATTCTACAAATTGGTTGATTGCTATGAATGAGGAGTTAAAATCTTTTCATAAAAACCAAACTTGGGATTTGGAAGTTCCTCCGATAGGACAAAGAATTGTCAGTTGTAAGTGGTGTTCAAGAAAAAGGAAGACAACACACATATTTCAGATGCAGAAATAAGGCTCAACTAGTTACAAAAGGCTACAGTCAGGTTGAAGGTATTGATTATAATGATGTTTTCTTGTGTGTTATTAAACATACTTCTATTCGTATTTATTATCATTTGGTTGCAATATAGGATTTGTAGTTAGAGCAATTAGATATCAAAATAACTTTCTTGTATGGTGAACTTGAAGAGCAATTTTTATGCGATAACATGAGAGTTTTTTAACTAAAGAAAAAGAAGATCATGTTTATTTGCTGCAGAAATCTCTATAAGGCTTGAAGCAATCTTTTCGTCAATAGCATAGGAAATTTGATTCTTTTATGATCAGTCAGGGGTTGAGTAGCAACATATATGATGCTTGTGTTTGCTTGAGGAGATTGAATGAAACCCTTCTGCTATTGTATTATATCGATGATATATTAATCTTAGCCGAGGATATATTCAATGTGAATAAGTTAAAGATTCTACATTGTGCAAATTTTAAAATAAAAGACTTGGAAGCAGCAAAAAAAATTATTGGCATGAAAATTTTTAGAGAAAGAAAAGAAAAGTAATTGTGATTATCACAAGAAAGCTACATTGAGCAAGCCCTCGCTCGCTTTAATATGCATAAACCGAAACCAGTTACCACTCCTCTTGCGACTCACCTCACACTATTAGAATTATTATCACCTAGCACGAATGCACATCGTGATTGCATGTCTTAGGTACCTTATAGGAGTGTAGTTGGGAGCATCATTTAAGCGATGATATGTATTGGATCGGATCTTTCACAAGCATTCTATATTGTTAGAAAGTATATGTAAATCCTGGTAAAGAGAACTGGGAAGCGGTAAAATGGTTTCTTAGGTACTTGAAGGGAGCTTCAAGTGCTGGCTTGATATTTGCTAGAGATAGTGGTAGGGATTGTTTTACTACCAGATATGTTGATTCTAATATTATAGGTGATTTGGATAAGTGTAGATTGATTACAGATTATGTTTTTACTCTTTGGGGAGGTTCTATTTATTGGAGGTTAATATTATAACTATTGCTTTGTCTACTACAAATGTGGAGTTCATGGCAGTTACAAAAGCTATGAAGGAAGTAATATGGTTGAGAGGTTTTCTTAGTGAATTGGGAGCAAAGAACAAAATTATTCTTATTCATTGTGATAGCCAAAGTGTGATTAATTTAGCTAAGCATCCAATTTCAATTAAAAAACAAACCATTTATGTTTGTTATCACTTTATTAGAGAAATTACTGAGGAAGATAAAGTACTCTTGAAGAAGATTGACACTAAGAATAATCTAGCAGATATGTTACCGAAGCGGAAGCGGGAGGGATTCAATTATAAAAAGAGTAGAGATGGATATTGGACTAAACTTTCTTTGACTCCATGCTACGAATAAAATAATAAAAAAATAATGTTCACTTATACGACATGGCTCCAAATTTTATTCAAGTCAAAGAATATTTTTGGTTTTGTTCTAGATGAAGGAGAATAATTGGACTCTAATCCGTATCAAAGTAAGGATGGACTAGAATGAATCAGTCTTTTCGCAGAGATAAATCCTTTACTTCGACAACATCTAGGGTTCCTCGAACAATGTGATATCTCACACTGGGTAAATCCCTCTATTTTCAAACCCAATATTCTTAGAGAGAAGTTTGGATATAGAATAATTCCTTCTGTCATGTAGTCTCGATTGATTTGATCGGCTCGTTCTGTCATAAGTACCTTTATATCTACTGAGTAGGATTCAACAATGGGTTTGAGTCAGTGATTCAAAACCTTCCTTTTCTCAATCTTGATTCACATAGAAATTCAGAAATTATAATAATACTGGTAAAATTGAATAAAAAAATACAAATGATCTTGAACTACAACATCTGACCATATATGTATTATAATAAAGAAGGAGGATTTTCAATGCGAGATATAAAAAACATATCTTTCCACAACACCTGTGCTAACTACTCTATGGTTTGGGTTTTTAGCAGGTCTATTATAGAAATTAGTCATTTATTCCTAAATGCTTTATCATTCCCTTTTTTTAATTCTATTTACTAGTTATTAATATGCAAAAAAAGAAGGGATTCAAACTCTAAGTCTTAAATGAAATGATTGGGCTCAAATCAAAAGTATCTTATTAAGTATTTAATCTCGTGTGGTAGCAAGAACTATACATCTTGATATATAGTTCTTTCTTCCACACCAGCTAGTCCACATCCCTCCTAATTGACGCTAATGAGTAAAATCTCCTTGTGCTTCAGGGCCCCATAATAGCAACAAAGAATGTGCTAAACTATTCAAAATATTTCTTGTTCTTATTAGATTAGAAGATCGTAATTTTATTCGCATATGTTTGGTAAAAAAAGAATAATATTCTTCTTTGATCATAAGTGGAAAGTGTTCAATTGGAACATGAAAACGTGAATGAATTGGTCTTAGTTACTCTTCAGGGCAGGGTGGAAGAAGATAAAAGATTCTCCAATGAAGAAAAGGATCCAATTACTTCGAAAGAATTGAACGGCTCCAAACCATGAATCAGCGAGAACCAGTGTGAATCAGCGAGAACCAGCTTGCAAGGCTAAATAATCCTGGGTGACCGATAGCGAAGTAGTACCGTGAGGGAAATGTGAAAAGAACCCCCATGGGGGGTGAAATAGAACATGAAACCATGAGCTCCCAAGAAATGGGAGGAGAATGTGATCTCTGACCGCGTGCCAGTTGAAGAATGAGCTGGCAACTCATAGGCAGTGGCTTGGATAAGGGAACCCACCGGAACCGTAGGGAAAGCGAGTCTTCATAGGGCGATTGTCACTGCTTATGGACCCGAACCTGTGTGATCTATTCTTTTTAATGAATAGATCCAATCGCAACTTCAAACAAATCTCTTTATGATAAATAGATCCATTTTGCAAGTTCGTTGATCAGAGATTTTTCTATAAAAAATACAAATCGGAGTTTGAAGAAGGGGAAGGGGTGCCATATTCTAGGAGCCCAAATTATGTAATTGAATAAATCCTCCTCTATCTATTTCGGGTCGGTAAACTTTCGATGTTCATTCCTTCGTTGACCCCACGACGGTTTTGAGACGACGCTTAACCTTATGCTCACCAATGTTTGCGTTACTCAAGCTAACATTCTCACTTCCGCTTCGTCCACACCTTCTTGCGCGCTTCCGCTTCGTCCACACTTGCTTGTGCGGGTGCTTCCCTTTAAGGCGGAACGCTCGCTTACTGATGCATTTTGACATCCCACAACTTCGGCAGATCGCTTAGCCCATTCTTTTTTTCTTCTATTTTCTTTCTATCTTTCGAAAAAAGTGGCCCTTGTAATTTTAGGGTCATATCTAGTATTCAGAGTTTGCCTCGATTTGGTACTGCTCTTGCAGCCCCCACCAAAATAGTGCTTTACCCCTAGATGTCCAGTCAACTGCTACGCCTCAACGCATTTCGAGGAGAACCAACTAGCTCTGGGTTCGAGTGACATTTCACTCCTAACCACAACTCACCCGTCAATTCTTCAACATCAGTCGGTTCGAACCTCCACTTAGTTTCACCCAAGCTTCATCCTGGTCATGCACAGATCACCCACGTTCAGGTCCATTACTTGTAGCCAAGTTCAAGCTTTAATTAGACTTGATTCATGTTCAAGAACGTTGAGGCACTATAAGACAAATTTGCAAAGGGGTTAATCGTACACTATCGAGAAAATGAAGAATTTATTTGGGGTTTTGACTCAATGTGGAGATTTGTTGGTAAATCTGACTCGAAAACCCGCAAGAATTTTTTACAGGTCATATTGGTTCTTGATTAATAGAATTACGTAAGCATTTGAATTCCATGCGGCTTGGCTTTTTTAGAGTCTAAATGGCCTTGGAACCTTGAGTCAAAACTTGTCTCTAGCCATGATCCAAGAAGCCCAATGTTTGTTCTCATGTGAGGCTTTGTACGAATCCGAATCGGACACGGATCAAACCAGCCCCAATCAACCGACGGTGAGGAATAATGCTTAAGCCTAAGAGCTGGTTGAAGTGTTTTTCGTTATCTTGAGAGATAACTTCGTGTTTTTAGTTCTGCTGTCACTGTATTTCTCTAAAATATAACAAAGAGCACTGCGAGAGCTTTTAGAGAAGATTGTTGATCCTTTGTGAGTTGTTGCATCTCTTTCCCTCTTCATAGTGAAATTTCTTAGATACCTCTGCTATGGATGTAGCCTAAATTGAGCGAACAACATAAATTTATGTGTCTGCAATTGCTTACATTTATTCTTGTGCTTGTTCTTTGCAATTATTCTCGCTTAGTTGCGCACTTGTTCTAACATGATCACTTTACTTTTTAATTCTGATTTTGGTCTATCTCGTTTGTTGAGTGCTTAGTATATTCTGTAAAAGTTTAAAATTAATCAAAACATTAAGATCATCAGGCTTATAGTGTGGATTGAAGGTCTGGTTTCAATAACCTTGAACGTTGTTAACCTAGAGGTAGAGGCAGAAAATAAGTCTTTATCGTTTGGTATGGGGCTTATTTTGACCAATATCTAGATTTGCTGGGTCTTATATCATAAAAGATAATACGTACTTATTATTGTTTTATTTTTAAGGTCACAAAAAGTTGAAAGAGGGCGAACAATTCATTTTGTATGACGGATCATCCCAGAGTCATTCTCGTTCCGTGCAATATGACTGTTTGCAAGTTAAATATGCCATACGCGTTGAAGGCAGCAAAAAGAAAGGAAGAGAAAGGGAGGAGGGGAAAAACAAAAACCTACGTTCCCTTGATAGCATCACAAGTTCAAGCAATTGGTAAAATTGATTCTCTGATTAAAAGGAAAATATAATCAATCAAAACTCGTTGGTGCAGCTCCGCCAAGCGAGCGGATTGTGTCAATTTTACCATACTCGTTGAGGTTTTCCAAACACAATGATCCGTATATTCTACAGAGTTCTAAATAAAACCGTTTTGAGTGTAAATAAAAGTATTATTTGTCTTTGGTTCTGGCCCTTTCCTATTTCACAAAATAGGATACATTAGATTCTATTTATCTAAGCACGTTTGGGTCTTTAAACGTACAAATGTAACTCGTGAAAAGTGTAGCCCAATTAAAAAGACAGGAAAATCTTTTTTAGACAAATATATCCCTTTATAGTTTGAACTACCTTATCTATAATCAAATTCTAATTTTCAATGGTCAATATTACCCTTCACTATTTTAAATATTTTATTTATATCTTAATCTATCCTGATCATAATCATATCTTATCCTAATCCTATGTGAACCATGTTTAGCTTAACAATTTAAAAAAACTAATATTAATAAAATATATAAAACATAAAAATGATATTAGTTTGTTAAGATAAAGAAATTACAAGTAGATAACATATTATAATATATGAAGTATTGCAAAAAAATCATAAAAAGTTTTAAAATTGCAGAAAAGATCCTGAAAAGTTCAAAATTATAAAAATCATCCCAATGTCTCAAAACTTAAAATAAAACATGAAATTAAAAAATTAACATCAGTTTGCAAAGAATTTAAAATTTACAGTTAACACCTCAATGTCTCAAAAATTATAGAAACACTCTCAAAAGTTTAAATTACAGACAAGCACATTAAAATTCTAAAATTTTAAAACTTACAAACAACACAGATGAATTCAAGAGATTACCATGATACACCTAAAATTTTTGACATTTAAATTTAAAATTTTTAATTAACACCCTCAATATCTTAAAAATTATAGAAACACCTTCAAAAGTTCAAATTATAAAAAACCACCCTAAAATTCTAAAAGTTGTAAATAACATAAGATGAATTCAAGATATTACCCTTAGACACCTAAAAAATTAAAATTTGCCGAAATTAACCTCAAAATTTTTAAAAAACTCATTCAAAATTTAAAAATTGTAAAAAAAAACTCTAAATTTTCAAAATTTTTTAACTAGCACACATCAAATTCGTCGATTGGTAGACCGCTGAAATTTAATATTTTTCAAAATTAATCTATAGTTTTAATAATTGTAAAAGACACCCTCAAAATTTTAGAGTTACAAGAAATATACTAACATTTAAAAAATTACCACTAACACATGAAACATAGAATTTACAACTACCAAACTTAAAGTAAATTTTTTGAAAAAACTCTTTCAAATTTTTAAAAATTATAAATCACACCCTCAAAGTTCAAAACCACAAAAATGGGCTAAAATTTTAAAACTTGGTAAAGAAAAGTGT